>JAJJWW010005826.1:0-35792 GCA_023531295.1 Papaver armeniacum | reverse complement strand
TAACCGTGATGTAAACAGTTTCATCCTATGCATCCAGTTTCACCCTCGCTATTTTTTAAGTTTAAGCCAGGATGGGTCAAATTCAGATGGAGCATTTTATCTTTGGCCCCTGTAACAACATTGCGGATTATTAGAATCTCATATAGAATCGTTGAAATGCACAAGATTAGCTTCATAGGAATCTGTATTGGCATCAAACAATTAGGGAGAATGGCGCCAAAATGGACATGACTCCAAGGAACAAGCATAAGAACAAGATGAAAGCTCGTATTCGTTCAGTTCTTGGGGTCCCCTCATCACCTTATGGTTGTACTTGTACAATTGATTTTCTAGTCTTTATTTATTTTCGGGTTTAAGGTATCTTGGTTTTGAGGTGTCATTCCGCATTTAACCCGAATATTTATTAGTTCAACTTTCATCAACAATGTTAAGGATTTCATGACATTGATTCGCTAGAATTTGAATTTGTAGTTCAACTTAATTTCATTTCGGTTTGAGTACTAATTACCTTCTAAGAATAGGTATACTTTCAGTTCTTAAATGTTACTATAAATGGTGTTAGTTCACACTTCACATGTCATGGTTGGGTTCTATCATGCTACTTCTTTTTGTTGGAAGAAAGACCGACAGGGTTCAATTATGTATCACCACCCGCTTCTTAGAAATGTCTATGACACTTCATTTTTGTATGTACACTGCAGAAGATGCAAAACTGAACACCATTAAGAGAAATATATTTTGTTTTTGTATCTTAAAACCCTTAGTAAATAAGTAAAACCATCACATTCGGAACTAGGTTTTACATATCTTAAAATTGGGTAATTGACCAATCAGATTCATTACAGATGCTGGTACAATGCAGATAGTTTAATCAGATACATTACAGATAATTTGTGAATAAATTAATAGAAAATTAAATTTTGCGAAAAGTTTAAAATTAATTATTTGCCGAATGAAAGTCTTTTTTTTTTGAGGAGAAAGGTTAATATATTGATAAAAGAAAACAAGAGCCAAATGTTATTGCCGAACGAAAGTCGATCTTTGGTTGCGTCAACAAGTTGAAAATTATTTTTTTACTCCAATAGCAAGAGGTAAAAGATGAATTTTCTACAAAAAAAAAAAAAAAAAAACATGCATGTGTGTATCTAGAATCTTACAATGAAAGCATTAAAAGTGAAAACTCAAAAAAAGAAAAAGAAAAAAGAAAATAAATGCACTAGAATAACCTAGAATAATGCCATTCACTCATATATGCTTATAATTTATTCATGAAACCTCATAAATTATATGCTTATAATTTATTGACGAAACCTAATAGTTTGCTCATAATAACATAGTCAAAAAGGAATGAATTATATCTTTTTGCTTAAGCAGATGAAACATGGACTTTACGTTGAAGATACAATCCTTTTTTAAAACAACGGTTTTAATTTATGAAAACCGCTGAAAAAACCAAAACAAAAACATCAATAACCAGAATGTACCCCTAATAGGGAAATGATGAAACCTAATATGCTAGTTATGTGTCTCAGAAAAATGCCACGGGACCTAAAAGTAAATTATATGAAATACGGTTTTAATCAGGGACGGATGTGGGGGGTGGCTTACCCAGACTGCAGCCCCCCCTAAAATCTGTAATAGCTCACTTTCACCTTGGTAATTCCCTGGAAAAAAAGGAAAAGCCCAGGTCTAAATTTGGATAGCCCATACAAAAGAAAATCAAGCTTGACGTATCTTGAAAAAGATCTAACAAACCGGGAACATATATGTAGTTGTATGACTAAGATCTAACGATATGCAAGGAGAGTGAGGACACGTTTATATGCATGCATCCAAAGAATTAAATATCTTGTTTGTATGTGATTCAAAATCTTAAAATGCCGTGTATCCTTACGGGGACAAATATGATAAATTATAAATGTAACACTTAAAATGTTACTTACAGGGATAGACAGAAAAATGCCATATCTTATCATGATTATAAGCACAATTTTTTTTTTTTTTTTTTGATTTAGTAATTATTTTGCAAACCAAAGAGAGATATAGAAGAAGCATAAATTTAAAATATTTGACATATCGATAAGTAATATCTTATTTGTGGAAACCAAAAAATAATTTGAAACCCCAAAAAAAATTAAGCCCTACTACCGCATTATCAAATCAAAGTTTTGTGTTAATTTATAATTTTGTTTGTGTATCTCATACATAGCATAGCGCAATTGTAAATATACTCTATGGTAAATAAATTTGATTCAAAAAGTTTTGTGCTCTAAAAGATAACGTTGCCCAACTTATACTCTTTAGATATTTTACTGTATTTATTTTTATCGCAGTTGAAACGAATGAAAAATAGCCCACCTCAACACAAATTCCTGGATCCGTCGCTGGTTTTAATATTGGTTCGCGGGAGGGTTGGTTTGGTTTTTATATTTTCAAAATTATGCCACATCTAGGCATTGGGAAGCCTTTACTGTGTCTATACTTAATCTTGATCAATGAATTTTTTTGGTCAAGATTTTTGTTTAGCTTTATCGGTAATAGGTACCAAAAATCCGTATAAACCCGAACAATCTTAACCAATGAATTTTTTGATATCTTTGGATTGTACTTACTGTCGGGTACCTAAATTTAATTACTTGAGATGTTCCTAGATTAATCTTGTAACTACTGGAAATCCAGTAGTACACCCAAAAGGAAGGTAACCAAGATCTAAGACATGTTAAACAATATAAACTAAAATCTTTATTGATGAATCAACCAAGGAAACAAAACACAAGTTCTTGAATACAGGGAAACCCTAATCTCACTCTCTAAGCTAAGCTCCCTCCTCTCACCAAAATCGCCCACCTTTTCCTTGTCCAAGGACCTCTATTTATAGGCCAACTAACCCTAACGGGGAACATCTCATTTTACTTTGTCACGTTCTCGCGGAGGTGCTTTATACCTCGCCCAGACCCTTTTCCATAAAGTTTTTCTCCTTCTTTCGCTATCTTCACACGGGCTTGTCGGGACACCTGTCTCTTTTCTTGATCCATAATCTATCTTTTTCGCGGATTATCTTTTCAACCAAGTTATCGTACTTCTCCTTTTCAATTTCGTCGTTGATATCTTGTTGGGTACTCTTTCGTATCTTAGATTCTTCGGTGAGTTTCCTCTCTTCTATATGCACCCCCTGTGTACTTCGCAGGACTGACCAGTGACGAGGTAACTCTGACATTCGAATAAACAAGTCCCTGACTGGGATCTTTGAGTGCGATCTCTAGCCATACTTATTCTTTTTATGTTTGACACGTGGCGAGCCTATTTCGTGCCCCTACATTTTGCCTTTTCTTATTCTATTCGAGCCATACGAGAATGGAATAAGAACCGCTACGGATTCCCCTGCCTCCACGTTCTACAGTTTCTTGCCTCCACGTGGCCACGTTCTCTGGACAACCGTTTATTGTTGGTTATTATACCTCGAACGTGCCATCAACCCACTGAGCCAGTCATCCTTCATGTGATATTTATACCCAACTTGACTTAGGTCTGGGGTTTCTTTTCCTCTCTTTCTTCTCTTTGCTCTGTGTTTATCTGATTCTGGCGCTTCCTCCTTCTTATACCATTGTTGCTACCCTTCTCAACCTTCTACCTTTATTTCATTATCATGGCTCCCAAGAAAGTTTCAACATCCACCTCACCCAAATCCCTCGAGGAATTTCAAGCAGATTTTCAAAAGATGGGTTTAACCCTTGCTCCTGCGGTGGATTCTTCTGTGATTCCTCCCGTTTCCGCTACTCAGGACATGAAACTGAATTATAGGTGGATTCAGTCAGATTCTTGGACGGACGAAAAGATGATCGTCACTATTGGTCAATTAATGGCTGGGATATCTTTCCCACTATACAACCCTTCTAAACCCATCTTCTTTGAGATTCTGGGTAAGCTACAGTGTGGGGTGTTTCAACTTTATGGTAATGCAATCCGCATCTCCAACGAGTTTAGGATTCGCTCAGATAATTGTGCTTCACAAGTCCCATCAGCGGCTGAAGAATTCGATTATCGTGACTTCAACGTGGATTCCTTTGTGGCCAACTATTCGGCTAAGTTCACAAGCATGAGAGAGCGCCAATAGTGGGGTATTGAGCTTGTTCGCAATGCCATCTCGGCTCCAACCAAATCTCTCCTGTTAGATGTGGATTCCGAACTTCGCCTCTCTTGTGATGATGATTGGGCGATGTTCCCTCTTGTAGTAGGTGGTCCTTTCGTTTGGGGTTTCGACGAAAAGGGATCTCCTCGCCAAGGCCCCTTCCTAAACATTGCTACCTCGCTAGTTGTGATCCTTGGAGGCTTCGGTAGTCTGTGCCAGCCGAGGTATGACTTACTTCTTTAAGATTTACCTTTCTTTGGGGTTCGATTAGTTCTCATGTTCCCCTTCTCTTTCAGCTCGTGATGCCCGCCGTTGGTCTTCTCAAAACATGTAAAGAAAAGGTTGTTACAGTTAAGTCTTCAACTCCCAATCAGTTATTCACTTCGCCCATTATCCTCCTTTTGTGATAACCTTAAATTCTGACCCTTTACTCCTCGTAGGACAATACTCTCATCGTTAAACAACCCTCTTCTAGAGCATCAAAGGAACGAAAAAGGCGTGATCACCCTGTTCCACCTCCTCCTCCTCAGGTTTCTTTACTTCTCCATAATTATTATTTCGCGAATTTCAATATTTTACTCACCTTTCACGCTGAACTTGTTATTTCGCAGACTGGTACCTGTTCTTCTGGCGAACACAAAAGGCAACAAGGTCTTGGATCTAGCTGCTTTGACTGCAGTTCCGAAATCTGCCATACTTATAAGTCTCTCCACTCCTCCCAAGCTTCAACCTTCTCGGTCTCGCATGACTACCTCTCATAAATTAGTTGATCCTCATGTTCATCCCGAGGTTGAGCGCCCCAAGAAACTCACAGAGGATCCTTCTGCCGGCGAGGAGAAGAAGCAGGCAAATCCGTCGGTGTTGTCTAACCCTCTTTATAATCCGAACATGAAGTTTCTCCAAGAGGTCTACGACAAAGCTCGAGAAGACCCAACCATGAGGTCTCGTGCCTTAGAATCTCTGGTGACATTTAGTCCTGATGACTTCCTTTCTCAAGAATCATCTGTGCTGCTAAATGCCTCCATGAACTTGGCTCTCCAACAACATGCGGCTTTGATGAACCATGTGATCCTTTTATGATCTTTCCGTTGTGCCTCCTTCCTATTCCGAGACTTATTTTCTGAGCTTTTAATATTCACTTCGCAGGAAGTCAATCGTCACATGGCCAGCCTCGTGTAAATTAGACTTGTTCGCTAGAAATCAAAGAATGACGAGGCTCAAATCAAAGTTTGGCAAAGTAGTTTCAAGATGACAATGAGCATTCCTGCAAGCAGAGTCAGAAGATAGAGGAGATTCTGAGTAAGTTTCCTTTCCTCGCAGATTCGTTATTTGCCTTTGCTTCTACTTCTGTTATTTTCTTATTTCGTATTTCATCAAGCTCGATGCATGCAACGCCAAATGAATGCCTCCGAAACGTCTGCCTCGCTAGAAGTTCTTCGTGCTGAGAATCTGAACCTCGTGACCCAGAATGATTGCTATGTGTTTGAGAACCAGATCTTAAATGAGAAGGTTGAGACCCTTTTTTCGCAGGTGGACCGCTTGTTCACCGATTGTTCTCGTAATGAAGAACTGAATTATCATCTTCACGACGAGAATCAGCGTCTCAAGCTTGAATTTCAACGGGTCAGCAGTTCTCTCACTACCTCGAGGAACCTTCATTTCTCGTCATTAGCTGCCTATAAGAGATTAGAAGAACATAACGAGCGCTTGATTAATACTAAAAATAATGTTGTGGTTGATCTTCGCAAATATCGTAATAAAGCAGCTGGTTTAAACGAAGAGGTTGAATGTCTGAAGAAGAAAGTGGAACTCCTTCAGGCTCATCTAGATAGCTCATCTCGCCCGAAGTCTGTCAAATCTTCCTCTCAAGTCAAGTCTGCAGATCCTCGCAAAAACAAGGGTGCTCTTGTCATTCAGTCTGACAAAGTGTTGATGGTGGTTTTTAACTTAGGGTTAAAATCGTAACACACTAAACCCTAGCAGACAGTGATGTCACAACATTTAAAGTAACAAAGCATTTACTAGGCACATTTACTGAAACCTTTAATGTGTCCCTAAATAATTACCGGGGTATCTTTTTCAAATTAGGGTTACGACAAGCCAAACCCTAATTACCACGTGTGCCAATGGCAAATCATGCCAGCCACACCGACCGCGCCAAAGCATGCCAACCATGCTAGCCGCACCTCTGTGCCAACAACAAATCATGCCAGCCACACCGATCAAGCGCCAAAGTACGCCAACCATGCTAGCGCACCTCTGTGCCAATGGAAAATCATGCCAACCATGCTAGCCGCACCTCTATGCCAATGGCAAATCATGTCGACCACACCGACCCAGCGCCAAAGCATGCCAACCATGCTAGCCGCACCTATAAGCAATGGCAAATCATGCCAGCCACACCGGCCGCTACAAAGCATGTCAACCATGCTAGCCGCACCTCTGTGCCAATGGAAAATCATGCCAGCCACACCGACCGCGCCAAAGCATGCCAACCATGCTAGACGCACCTCTGTGCCAATGGCCAATCATGCTAGCCACACCGACCGCGCCAAAGCATACCAACCATGCTAGTCGCACCTCTGTGCCAATGCAAAATCATGCCTGACACACCGACCGCTCCAAAGCATGACAACCATGCTAGCCGCACCTCAGCCAATGGCAAATCATGCCACCACAAGATCAGCGCCAAAGCATGCCAACCATGCTAGCCGCACCTCTGTGCCAATGGCAAATCATGATTGCCACAACGATCACGCCAAAGCATGCCAACCATGTTAGCCGCACCTCTGTGCCAATGGCAAATCATGCCAGCCACACCGACCGCGCCACAGCATGTCATCCAAGCTAGCCACACCTCCGTGCTAATGGAAAATCATGCCAGCCACACCTACTGCGCCAATCCAAACGCACCTCGCCATGGCCCCATGCCGCGCCACCATAAAGGCCTTCACTACGCGGCTATCAAAATGAAGGCGTGCAACAATCAACGGTTTCCCTTCAATCCCAGGAGCAAATCCTGGCCGTCTAAGGTTACCAAACGAACGTTCCCCCAAAACCCTTGGCCCCACATGCCAACCCAATACCGCACCTAGCTCAAGCTGGCCATGCCATGCGCCTATGGCAAACCCTTGGCCCCAGATACCAAGCCAAAACCACACCTAGCCCAAGCTAGTCACACCATGCGCCTATGGCAAACCCTTGGCCCTACATGCCAACCCTAAACCGCACCTAGCCCAAGCTAGCCACGCCATGCGCTTATGGCAAACCCTTGGCCCCACATGCCAAGCCAAAACCGCACATAGCCCAAGCTAGTCACGCCATGCGCCTATGGCAAACCCTTGGCCCCACATGCCAAGCCAAAACCGCACCTGTCCCAAGCCAGCCACGCCATGCGCCTATGGCAAACCCTTGGCCCCTCTTGCCAAGCCAAACGTCCTTGCCTTTGCCCTAACCACGCCATACGCCCATGGAGAACCCTTGGCCCCACATGTCAAGCCAAACCAAACCAAACCAAGCTAGCCGCGCCATGCCAAACGTACTTTGCCTTAGCCCTAGCATTGTTAGTCACATTATGCCAAGCCAAACGCCCTTGCCTTGGCCCTAGCCGCGCCATGCGCCCATGGAAAACCCTTGGCCCTACACACCAAGCCAAAATCGCACCTAGACAAAGCTAGCCATGCCCAAGACGAACTCTTGGCCCCACATGCCAATCCTGACCACATCCTAGCCGCGCCACCCTTTTGGCCTTCCCTACGAGGCCACCAAAACGAAGGCGTGCAACAATCAACGGTTGCCCTTCAAACCCAGGATAAAATACTAGCCATCCAAGGTTACCAGATGACACATGGTAACCTTTGGCCCGAAAATCTAAGTTTGGCAACGCCAAACCTTGCCATTCCAACGGAATGCCAACCTAGCCGCGCCACCAAGTTGGCCCTCACTACGCGGCTACCAAAACAAATGCGTGCAACAATCAACGGTTGCCCTTCAATCCCATGAGAAAATCCTAGCCTTCCAAGGCTCTCGACGACACATGGTAACCTTTGGCGCGAAAACCTAAGTTTGGCCACGCCAACGGCATGCCAACCTATCCGCGCCACCACGTTGGCCCTCACTACGCGGCTACCAAAACGAAGGCGTGCAACGATCAACAGTTGCCCCTCCTCTGAAGATGCAAAATCTCGACCATCGAAGGTCACCAGGTTGGCAAGTTTCCCGAGCTTGACTTGCCAAGCCACAACAACGTGCTACATGTTTTCCAAAACATTCGAGACATCAACACAAACTGGGGGATCCTCTTTGGGTATTGGTTTGGCAGTTTACAGCGTGCGGCATACACTACGCCCGTCATAAGGAAGTGTCATAAGGGTGAGGCGGTTAGTAAATACGGGAAGTTATGTGTGAAACGTTCAAGGGACATAAAGCACATGCGTTAACAACATTATGGGACATCAATTCCATAACGTTAGCAGTTTCATGAAAACCAGTTTCATACGTTAACCACTTTATGGAACATCAATTCTATGCATACGGTTACCACCTCCTCCATTTTACTCCCCCACTCCTTAATGAGACCGGGGTACGTTTTTACTCCGACTTGTATAAATAGGTCTTACTTATTTCCATTGAACAACAAGTTCATACGGGAGATAAAACACTCAGAAATACTTACTTGCTAGCCCACCTTGGGAGCTCTCTCACTTTTCTGATAACAAGTCGTAGTAACTCCAACTACTCTTCCGAAATCAACTATTCTGGTCTCACCACTTTCCTTGCTTCCCTCCCCAAAACCAACCCATTCTCCTCCACTTTGTGACCGAAGCAAGTCTAGAACGGCCATTTCTTGGTTTAGGCCGGACTTGTACTGATTGATCTCTCGAATCTAAAGTACTCCCTTGTAGTACATTATTTAGGGTTTAAATTGTTTCTCACCTGCACAACCACAATTACCGAAATCAGCAAAACCATTTTCACCTACAAACAATTGGCGACCACAAATGAGGTTCGATCTTTCGGTTACAATGTCAATTTTCAACCAAAGAATCTCATTCTTCGACCCAGACGTCAAGATGGTAGAGGAAGGCGATCCACTCCGACTCAATTACTCGACGGCCGGATTATCACCATGACGCGACAAGGATGACTCGGGACTTCTCGTAGGTCGGAAGCAAAACGATCCGCCTGTGGATTAACGGCGCAGTTATCGACAACTCAACAACGACTCGGAAGACTGGGGACTTCCCATGACCATGTTTCTCGAAAAAAAAAAAACTTGGTCCTACACCCGGAAAGTTATTCTCATCATAAGACCTGCGAAACCGAGTAAGTCTTATATCTAGACAAAAATACGTGGTTTGCTTTTTCAAGTTCTGATAACACATATAGCCATGTTTCATCCCATGTCATCTACCAACACACGGTTCCATGGTTTTCCTGGGATGTCTGCGTCACTTTCATTCATAGCCAAAGACAATTCAATTCTAAACATTTTATTCAAAAAAAAAATATAATCCAAAACCGTCAAGGTAGCATTCATCTATTAACCCGAGAAAATCAGAAAATCAAAAAACCAAAACCAGGCGTCTCATTTGCCTTCAAAAAAAAAAACCCTAAAGATAAGAGGTCCAGAAGACAGATATATATTCAAGGGAAGTTTTCCAACAGCGGCTTGCTCCTTTTGGCAAAGGCCTCCCTCGTGATTTGGAGAGCCACCCTCTTAAGTTTCAGCTTCCTGCACAACTTCTTGAATTCTGCTTCCTACTTCTTCATCATGTCCGCGGAAGGACCTTCGACTGCTCCAGCAACGACCTTTCAACATCAGAGAGACCTTCAACGAACCAAGGAATGTATAATTAGAAGCCCACGCACATGTCACAATGGAACTTTCAGCTCGAGATTACATCCTCAGAAATTTTATGACCAGTCACGTTGCACATCTCATCAATCGAAGACAAGGCTTCCTCCACACGCTTGACCAACACATGTCGACTAGTGATCTTCTTAGTCGTGGAAATGTGACCATAGCTTTCCCAAATCTTAGTGTACAATGTCTCATATTTAGCTGGCACGCTAAATCCACCAATCAGCACATGACCTGGGAAAGGGGACAAATACGGAGGATTGAAGGTGGCACCTACAACTGAATCAACAACTGGTAGTAGATCCCTAACTACGATTTCACCCCCCGAAGTGCTCGATCTCCTCCACCCGAGTCACGCAAAGCACCCTCGGGACGATGAATGACCATGTCCAAGCCGCTTAGCCGGGCACAGCTTTCCGCAAAGGGAAGTACGGCTACGTCTTTACTCTGGTGGTCTTCCACTTCAAGATCATCCCCGTAAAACGGTTTCCCTACTAAAAATCAAAATTTAGTTTTACTTGCAAAAAAAAAAAAAAAAAAAAAAAAAAAGAGGGGAAAGAAGAAAAAAAACATGGAGGGACTCACCGATTCAGTTTCGAGATCGACTAGACGAAGATTCAACACCGCTATCGGAAAAATTGCTCTCACATCTGCTAGACCACCGAACTCTCATCCTTTTCGAGTTCCAGCGTCATCATGGGTAGGCTCGCAACGCCGCTCTCTGTCTCGAAAATGATATTTTCTGATTCTCGCACGTTTGGAAAAGGCGTTCGTACTACTGAGACCCTTGACAGAATACAAGGGCGCATTCTCAGAAAAGGAACAAGGAAATAAACGATCCAGGCCAAGGTCAAGAGGAGAGCCGTACGTACCCACATATTGGATGAACTAAAAGTCGGCAGAACCGTGGAGTCTGACTGAAAGCTGCCTGCACGATTCTTAGACCTTCGCTCATTCACTTGGGGACTGTCCACGTCCATACCGACGGATTTCCTTTTGGTTAAAGAAGTATCCCTCAACAACGGATATTTTGCTAAAATCTCGGCGGAAAACCTACCACGAGTGTTCTCCACTACGGCTTTCACAAATTCCTGGATGACGAGGAATTCAATCCGCCATAATGCATTATACTTGGAGGTAGTCGACGGATTTCGTTCCGAAAGCAAGAAAGGGAGACTAACATCAAGAACGTCCGATAATGGACCCTATGGAGCTGCCAGCTAACGAAAGACAGGGATCCCTTTGTCAAAACCCATATGCCGAGCTGCTCGCTCAATATTATAAGAGACTGCCTGACACGATCCTCGAAAGAAAGACGATATATAGCCAGATGTGCAACTTTGCATGAATACAATCTCACCGACGCCCAGATTCCTTCCATCAGAAAGCAAAGACATGTTTGGAGAAGAAGCAAAAGTATTAACTTGGGCTATGGATGTACACACTGGGGCCCATGGACGAAAATTAGCGGCGCACTAGTTATCAAGGAAATCATCCAGGTTTGAGCCAGCTCCTGGGCGCCTATTCGACCAGCGAAGTATTCTCGAACTACCCAAAGAACAAGAAGTGAAACCAACGGTTTAGGAGCATATCTTTCAAAATGCTCCCATAGCCACGCTTGGAGAAAAGCAACATGAACATACGAATCCACTTTCATGTAACCGTTTAAAGCACACATGTCCATAGCTAAATGATCTATGTGTGTGTACAGAGAACCGAGAAACAAGCCGCCAATGGGGAGAACGACTCCTTTCGCCAATCTTATAGCAAAATTGATGAGTTCCAGCCTTATCTCCTTCTTACCAGAGCCATCATCGAAAATATCCTGGGATAACCAGAGAGCCAAGAATGCCGCGACGTGGAATGTACTATTATTCTGATCCGGTGCCAGCTCATCGGGAAACCATTGATACATCCACCAGGCATAAAAATACTTATTCTCATTCTCCTTTCGGACAAACCCTTTCGACTTCGCAACCAGGGCGGTACGCATTTTTTCCTCATCATCAGACAGCTTGGTTTTAAGGTTTCTTGTCATGGGAAGACTCAGCAGGATAGCCACACTTTATAATGATATGGTCAGTTCTCCCCACCTACATATGGCTGTATGAGTATCTGGACACCACCTGGAGATGAAAGAAACCAAGCTCAGGATGTCTTTCCTAATTTGAAGTGATGCAGAGGCTGCGACAGCATCAATGATTTACGCCTTGGTAAAATTAGCTCTTACGCACTCTTGGCTTATCATAAAGTACACCCATTTATCAAACGAACGCAGTGGACTCATTGGGGATTTTGAAATCGAAGAGAGGCTAATACTCTTTCCTCCAAGGCAAAACCGTATTACATTTCGGGAGGAACCGACCGGTCCTCTCCCTCACTCTCCGAACCGGTCAAAAGCAGTGGCGCATGCTTAAGTGGACATTTCTTGGCAGAGACTATCTTGAAGAATTCATCAGCCACGTTTGGCTTGGAGTTACCAATATCCTTCGGTACGGCAGAATTTTTCTCAAGCGACGTCATAATAAAGATTCTCTCACAGTACTTCCGCTTTCCAAGCAACTACAATGGAACAATACGAAGAGAGATTATTACGGAAAGCGCACGAATTATCTTCACCCAAGACGCAAGCCAGTTTGTTTCAAGGTCGTACCCTGCGGCATAGAATTCTTCTCCAACCGAGGAGGAGTGACCCACCAGGGTAACCATGCCCACGGCCACACCAAAACAAGGAGTAAACCCTAAAAACTAGGTTTTCGTGGGAAAGGGATGGAAAACTACTATCGCGTGCTTACCTTACACAAAGAGTTGAAGCGGTCAACATTATTATGGTATTCATGCCTAAGTACTACTATGAGCACGTGCAAGACATACCCGTGGCTAGGATTCACACCAACATGTTCTACAAGGTCATAAAAAGGTACACCTATAACTAGGGTTTTCACCAACACAAGAAAATAAAAGAAAAAACAAGTCACAGAGGAAGTACTGGAAGACATACCTAATCCGCTCGCCCGCTTCACCGCTACCAAGCAACAAAAGAGGAAACAATAAGGGCGTGAATCAAAGGGAGAGGCCGGCCATCCTTTTATAGGCGTGATACTTGGGAGTTCGAACAAGAAAAGGATTTACAATTTTGAGCCAAGGAAGGAAAAGAGGAAACCGGTCCCGCAAAGACCAATTTCCACGTCCAAGACCACTCACGCCACACCACGATCCCACCACGCCTAGCCTTGCATGTTCCACCATGCCATTGCCGCGGTCCCCCCTGCGAAGCCATTTGCTCCATTGCCGCGGCCCCACCACGCCTAGCCGTCCGGGTACGTCTCGTCTTGCCAAGGACACAATATGCCAAGCCATTTGCTCCATTTTCGCGGCCCCACCACGCTTAGCCGTCCGGGTACGTCTCGTCTTGCGAAGGCCACACTATGACAAGCCATTTGCTCCATTGCCGCGGCCCCACCATGCCTAGCCGTCCGGGTACGTCTCGTCTTGCCAAGGACAAACTATGCCAAGCCATTTGCTCCATTGCCGCGGCCCCACCACGCCTAGCCGTCCGGGTACATCTCGTCTTGCCAAGGCCACACTATGCTAAGCCGGTTGCTCCACTGTCGCGTCCCTATAATCCACGCACGTTTGCCTCACCAAGACCACCCCACCTCTTGGCCCCTCGAGCTAAGCCGTCCATTTGCGTCGCCTTCCAAGACCGCGCCCCCTTTGCCTTGGAGATGTACGACCAGACCAAGCCGGTAACTTTCATCTCACCACTCCACCGTCTGCATTCCCAGTACAACTTATGCAGGGCCGCCAACACGGGAAGCCAAAAACTCTCTTTACCACTCAAAAAGGTTAGTCGGATTCTCCTGACCATATCTGCAATGAGTTACACCTCAATTTCGTTCTTGTCTGTCACCATCATATGCTTACCTCGCAACAAGGCACATGTTCCGAGCTAAGCATGGGACTTAATGTTGATGCTGGTTTTTAGCTTAGGGTTAAAATCGTAAAACACTAAACCCTAGCAGACAGTGATGTCACAACATTTAAAGTAACAAAGCATTTACTAGGAACATTTACTGAAACCTTTAATGTGTCCCTAAATAATTACCGGGATATCTTTTTCAAATTAGGGTTACGACAAGCCAAACCCTATTTACCACGTGTGCCAATGGAAAATCATACCAGCCACACCGACCGCGCCAAAGCATGCCAACCATGCTAGCCGCACCTCTGTGCCAATGACAAATCATGTCAGCCACACCGACCGCGCCAAAGCATGCCAACCATGCTAGCCGCACCCATGTGCCAATGGCAAATCATGCCAGCCACACCGATCGCGCCAAAGCATGCCAACCATGCTAGCCGCACCTCTCGTGCCAATGGAAAATAATGCCCACCTACACCGATCGCGCCAAAGCACGCCAACAATGCTAGCCGCACCTCTGTGCCAATGCAAAATCATGCCAGCCACACCGACCGCGCCAAAGCATGCCAACCATGCTAGCCGCACCTATGTGCCAATGGCAAATCATGCCAGCCACACCGATCGCGCCAAAGCATGCCATCCATTCTAACGGCACCTCCGTGCCAATGGAAAATCATGTCAGCCACACCTACTGCGTCATGCCAAACGCACCTCACCATGGCCCCATGTCGCGCCACCATACTGGCCTTCACTACGCGGCTATCAAAATGAAGGCGTGCAAAAATCAACGGTTGCCCTTCAATCCCATGAGCAAATCCTTGTCGTCTAAGGTTACCAAACGACCTTTGCCCCAAAACCCTTGGCCCCACATGCCAAGCCAAAACCGCACCTAGCCCAAGCTAGCCACGCCATGCGCCTATGGCAAATCCTTGGCCCCACATGCCAAGCCAACACCGCACCTAGCCCAAGCTAGTCACGCCATGCGCCTTTGGCAAACCCTTGGCCTCACATGACAAGCCAAAACAACACCTAGCCCAAGCTAGTCACACCATGCGCCTATGGCAAACCCTTGGCCCCAGATGCCAAGCCAAAACCGCACCTATCCCAAGCTAGCCACGCCATGCGCCTATGGAAATCCCTTGGCCCCTCATGCCAAGCCAAACGCCCTTTCCTTGGCCCTAGCCATGCCATAAGCCCATGGCTAACCCTTGGCCCCACATGCCAAGCCAAACCAAACCTAGCTAAGCTAGCCGCGCCATGCCAAACGGACTTTGCCTTGGCCCTAGCCATGCTAGTCACATCATGCCAAGCCAAACGCCCTTTCCTTGGCCCTAGCCACGCCATGCGCCCATGGCAAACCCTTGTCCCTACACGCCAAGCCAAAATCGCACCTAGCCAAAGCTAGCCACGCCCAAGACGAACTCTTGTCCCCACATGCTAAGCCTGACCACATCCTATCCGCGCCACCTTGTTGGCCTTCCTTACGCGGCCACCAAAACGAAGGCGTGCAACAATCAACGGTGGCCCTTCAAACCCAGGAGCAAATCCTAGCCATCCCAGGTTACCAGATGACATATGGTAACCTTTGGCCCGAAAACCTAAGTTTGGCCACGGCATGCCAACCTAGCCGTGCCACCACGTTGGCCATCATTACGTGGCTACCAAAAAAAAGACGTGCAACAATCAACGGTTGCCCTTCAATCCCAGGAGAAAATCCTAGCCTTCCAAGGCTACCAGACGACACATGGTAACCTTTGGCCCGAAAACCTAAGTTTGGCCGCGCCAAACCTTGCCATGCCAACGGCATGCCAACCTAGCCGCGCCACCACGTTGTCCCTCACTACGTGGCTACCAAAACGAAGGCGTGCAACGATCAACGATTTCCCCTCCTCTCAAGATGCAAAATCTCGACCGTCGAAGGTCACCAGCTGGGTAAGTTTCCCGAGCTTGACTTGCCAAGCCACAACAACGTGCTACATGTTTTCCAAAACATTCGAGACATCAAGACAAACTGGGGGATCCTCTTTGGGTATTGGTTTGGCGGTTTACAGCGTGCGGCGTACACTACGCCCATCATAAGAAAGTGTCATAAGGGTGAGGCGGTTAGTAAATACGGGAAGTTATGTGTGAAACGTTCATGGGACATAAAGCACATGTGTTAACAACTTTATGGGACATCAATTCCATAACGTTAGCGGTTTCATGCGTTAACCACTTTATGGAATATCAATTCCATGCATACAGTTACCACCTCCTCCCATTTACTCCCCCACTCCTTAATGAGAACAGGGTACGTTTTTACTCCGACTTGTATAAATAGGTCTTACCTATTTCCATTGAACAACAAGTTCATACGGGAGATTCAACGCTCAGAAATACTTACTTTCTAGCCCACCTTGGGAGCTCTCTCACTTTTCTGATAAAAATTCGTAGTAACCCAACTACTCTTCCAGAATCAACTATTCTGGTCTCACCACTTTCCTTGCTTCCCTCCCCAAAACCAACCCATTCTCTTCCACTTTGTGACCGAAGAAAGTATGGAACGGCCATTTCTTGGTTTAGGCCGGACTTGTACAGATTGATCTCTCGAATCTAAAGTACTCCCTTCACTATACCAAATTCTGGGATTAGAAACAGAACTAGGCCGTTACAAAAACGGGTTGTAACGGCCCTCGCCTGTTGCAAAAGTGGGTGTTACATTTTTTTCGTAACGGCTTTGTGGCCGTTACGAATTTTTTTGTATCCCTGTAATGTGCTTGAGCCGTTCATTTAATTTTGCCACGTGGTAACAATTCAGGGCCGTTACAATTTTTTTTGCAACAGTATGTTGTAACAGCTCGGAGTCAGTTACGAACTTTTTGTAACAAAAAAAAATTATCGCAGGTCAGCCTTGACTGGGTCAAAATTGGTCAATATTGACTAATTTTGACTGGTCAAGGTGACCTGCAGCTCATTTTCTCACGGAAATAAGCCTGGCATTCCAAATAACCAAAGATACACCATTTATACCATCCATCATCCACATTCAACAATCAATTCAAATCACATTCAATAACCAATCCACACATTCTTTTCAGTACCAATTTTTTTTTGTTAAGTATCAAATTCTTAGGGAAATACATAGAAACTTACTAAGTTCCTGAATTCAGTTCATAGAAACTTTCTAAGCCCCTAAGTTCAGTTCACAAATTCTTCTAACTTAAATCACAGATACTACAGAAAACTTACAACACTTGGTAAATGCTAAGGGACCTAATGAGCCAAGCACTTCCCAAATACTAGTCGCCAAGCACAAATCAGCCCTAAGCTATCCTTGCGGCATTCTTTCATCAAGTTCTCCATAATCCCTGCCTTGAGGTTGATAATTAACAATCCATACTACACAAAACAAACCAAAAACATCTATAAGAATACCAAGATACCTTCTATAGGGTGGAAGTTTCGAAGGTTCATACAAGTAGATGAGGTTGGTAATCTATCAAGAGCTTCTTCGAAGCATCACCAAAGAGCCTCGCAATGAGCACAGTCCAATCAAAGACATGTGCAGGTAATTTATTTAACTTTTGTTATTTGGACACGCATAACAGGTAAAGAAAATGAGAGAAAATGACACTACAAAAGGAAATCAAATAAAAATATAACAAAAAATTGATTCCCTACTGAACAATTTATAGATATGAAGCTCATTCAGACAAAAAAAGTAGATATGAAGCTCATTCGATACAATTACAAGTTCAATAAGGAGACATAAGCATTACCGTCAACCAAAATCCTGACTGAAACTTTCTTCTAATACGAAGAGGAGCTACTTACCATGAAAGGTTGTATTTCGGAATTCAGCCAAAAAAACTACAGTTCCTTCTTCTATCTACATCACCCACCACCACCAACTACGACTGATAATTACAAATTCACAGATTTGTGTATGTGCATCTAGAGGATGAAAGCCTAAGACCCGTCAAAAGATCCCTGTCCTTGAGTTATGGCATAACACAACTTCTCCTTCATTATACCTACAAAAACATTACATATGCGAACTTATCACCAAAAAAAATTAATACCAGAAACTTAATAAAGTGATTTTCATTGTTCGATGGAAAGAAAAAGAAAAATTGGGTCTTCGAAGGTCTCACCTTGGAAGCATCTCCGTATGGGAGTCGAGGTTCTCCGATTTACAAACCGAATGAAAGCTTGTTGTTAAACGCGTTGCAAGTACTTCATAAGTTCTACTCACCGCAAAGAGAACAGAAACCATATATAACTATTAGAAACATGCTCAGGTAATGCAGTTGTATGTAGGAGTGTGAAATAGACGAGAGAAAAATCATAGATGATTACTGTGACGGACCGGAAAATTACGCCTTTGGCGCGTTGCCCCGCAGGCCGTAATCTCCCCGGTGCGCCATGATGAAGCTACGATCCGGGCCTCAAAGCTAGGCAAATGCACGTCCAATTGCCCTTGCAAGCATGCTCGTGGAGCATGACGCAGCCTAACTTAGCTTCCACACCGTTCCAACTTACCCTTGTCCCGCAAAAGGGTTTAAGGCCATAAGGCCAATGCCAATGCATTTTTCATGCGTCTCTGGCTTTACCTTTACGTAGGGAATTCATAAATGAATTTCCTAGCTAGCTGAGCAACCGTCATTGTCCAGGCATAAGCCTTGGACTTTGGCGTAGGCCGCACCAAGCCCTTGCCATTTCCTACGTTAACTCGCTTACCAACTCTTCATAACTTGATAGGAAGTATGAGCATCCACTTAGTGGCATGCAACTAAGCCTCATCAAGTCTGGCCACAATCATCTCTTGCGTCGAGCTACCAAGCTTAGATGATATGAGGGGCCGACGTGTCTGACCGCCAATGCCGCAACTCATCAAGGGCCGCCACGTACCCTTCCCCTACTCTAAAGGGATCAAGCATGCATCGTAGTTCATCCGCGAAGGGACAAAATTAAACCAAATCGTTTGCAAGGCTGTGGCCTAGCAAAAACGGTAATGGCTCTGGTTCGTATAGGCCATTCCGCCAAGATGCATAATGATTATGCATCATCGGGTCCGCGTCGTGGCATAGTGATGCCAACGCATCAAATACCCTCTTCGAAAGGCTACGCAACTATAAATGAGCCTTAGGCATCATTTATGCTCTTCCGCTAAGCTATGAAGCTTACTTGGTACATAGTCCGCATATGCACCTTCAACCAACTACCCCTCCCTATATATGTCTTAATGGAATTTCTACAAGTATGAAAAGGGGAGCATATTGACATGCTTCACTATTCATGGCCGTTGCCATGAATTTCTCAAGGACCGCAATGATTGCCGAGTCTCCGTTCTATTGCACAATGATTGTGCACCACTGCCTCGCCGGCCGCACAATGATTGTGCACCAATTGTTCTCGTCATGTTGCACAATGATTACACACAACGATTGCGTACAATGATTGCGCACCACCCTATTCTTCGACCGTTTCGTTTATTGCACAATGATTTCATTTGTAAGATCGAGCCCACCTACCCAATCGCCTAATGCATCATGATGATGCAACATTGGCCCTCGCCAAATGCCAAACATAATGCGCCATTTTTTGGCGCGGTATTGGCCCTAACCCAATCCACCTTTTTCACGCTAAGGCTTTGGATGAAGCTTCATCACAAGCAAATGGCGCATCTTTTAGCGGGCGCCATGCTAAAAACACGGGGTGTTACATTATCACACCCTTTAAAGAATTTCGTCCCCAAATTCAAAACCAAAGCTATTGTGGACAATCTCTTCGAGTTGGATTCCATGAGCAAAAGTCCCATACCGGATGCTCGAAATCACGGGTTTCTTCAAGTTGTCATGAACAACAATTTAGACCTTCTCGAGCACATGTCCCATACCACCTGCCTGAATCCAAAAGTGCCCACAACTAAACCAAGAATCGCACCGGCCGCTGCCAAGAGGATATCTCGACCGGTGTATCCCGAATGCGCATCCCATACTACGCACTCGAAGTCCCTAAAGTTCACAAGTTGAAAGGTGTCATCAAAATGACAAAATTTTAGCACAGTCTTGGTGGATCAAGATTCAGCTGCTCCACCGTCCCCGACGGTCATCCAGGTTGCCACTGTAAGTGGGATGCTAGCCAGGCTCGACAACGCACACCCTTGGCCAAAGTGCCAACGTGTGGGGATGATCAGTCCCATTGTCTACCCACCGTCCCGCACGGTCTTCCTGGATATCCACTCGTAAGTGGGGTGCCACTTAGGCCAGGCAATCTCACAAGATTTGAACAAGCTCAACCCGATTCGCATAGTAACCGGCAAAGCGCTTACAAACTCTTCCCGCGCAAAAGTTGGCCTACTCTCCAACTTTATGTTTCCATCAAGGAAAACACTCGCCAATGAGTCCACTCCGCACAAGTCCCTAGAGTTTTCTCGAACCGGCTCGATACCATCCGTGGACGGACCGGAAAATTACGCCTTTGGCGCGTTGCCCCGCAGGCCGCAATCTCCCCGGTGCGCCATGATGAAGCTACGATCCGGGCCTCAAAGCTAGGCAAATGCACGTCCAATTGCCCTTGCAAGCATGCTCGTGGAGCATGACGCAGCTAACTTAGCTTCCACACCGTTCCAACTTACCCTTGTCCCGCAAAAGGGTTTAAGGCCATAAGGCCAATGCCAATGCATTTTTCATGCGTCTCTGGCTTTACCTTTACGTAGGGAATTCATAAATGAATTTCCTAGCTAGCTGAGCAACCGTCATTGTCCAGGCATAAGCCTTGGACTTTGGCGTAGGCCGCACCAAGCCCTTGCCATTTCCTACGTTAACTCGCTTACCAACTCTTCATAACTTGATAGGAAGTATGAGCATCCACTTACTGGCATGCAACTAAGCCTCATCAAGTCTGGCCACAATCATCTCTTGCGTCGAGCTACCAAGCTTAGATGATATGAGGGGCCGACGTGCTGGACCGGCAATGCCGCAACTCATCATTGCGGCTGCCTACGTACCCTTCCCTACTCTAAAGGGATCAAGCACTGCTTCGTAGTTCATCCGCGAAGGGACAGAAAATTAAACCAAATCGTTTGCAAGGCTGTGGCCTAGCAAAAACGGTAATGGCCTGGTTCGTATAGGCCATTCCGCCAAGATGCATAATGATTATGCATCATCGGGTCCGCGTCGTGGCATAGTGATGCCAACGCATCAAATACCCTCTTCGAAAGGCTACGCAACTATAAATGAGCCTTAGGCATCATTTATGCTCTTCCGGCTAAGCTATGAAGCTTACTTGGTACATAGTCCGCATATGCACCTTCAACCAACTACCCTCCCTATATATGTCTTAATGGAATTTCTACAAGTATGAAAAGGGGAGCATATTGACATGCTTCACTATTCATGGCCGTTGCCATGAATTTTCAAGGACCGCAATGATTGCCGAGTTCCGCGTTCTATTGCACAATGATTGTGCACCACTTCGTCCGTCTGCTTGCACAATGATTGTGCACCAATTGTTCTGCATTTACACAATGATTACACACAACGATTGCGTACAATGATTGCGCACCACCCTCTTGTCTGATCAAGTTTCGCTTATTGCACAATGATTTATTTGTAAGATCGAGCCCACCTACCCAATCGGCCTAATGCATCATGATGATGCAACATTGGCCCTTGGCCAAATGCCAAACATAATGCGCCATTTTTTTGCGCGGTATTGGCCCTAACCCAATCCACCTTTTTCACGCTGCGGAAGCTTTGGATGAAGCTTCATCACAAGCAAATGGCGCATCTTTTAGCAGGCGCCATGCTAAAAACACGGGGTGTTACAATTACTGACATAAATGATCAGATTTCATGTGATCCAAAAGCTCATCCCAAACATGATCACCATAAAGTAAGAAAGTGCCACTTGGATTCGTATGTCAACAAGAAGGCAGATATAGGTCCCAAAATTCTCTTTCTATCAACAAGAGCCAGAAACTCTAGCAGAACCCTTCCAAGAGCAGGATCAAGTGACTGGATATCGTGTATGTTGAGATCCTAAAAAAAAAAAAAACACAATGGAAACAATTCAGTACTACTAAAAATTAGACATATTTGAAAAGCTGCCTCGTTACTAAATCAAAGCTCAACTAAAACTAGAAAGAACCTGAGCTAGAGAGCAAGCTTGTAAAGAAAATAGACAAGGGAAGGTCCGAAATCTTCCACCTTGATGTGCCTTGGCTACAACCTTTTTCGAGAAAGACGTTCCACCTTGAAGTGCCTTGGCTACAACCTTTTTCGAGAAAAACAAGCCTCTTTAACAACTCAGAGACCTAACCCCATTCGACAATTCCATGGTAGCTGACAGTGGGCGAGGGTATAGTCTAGAAGGAGCAACTACACACCCAGTTTCTAGATTTTCCGCCCGACTTGTTTATCACTTCCAAAAATTTCGAAAGAAAAAGTATCTGGTGAACTAAATCTGACTTCTTCAAATTGTATGGAAGTTCACTTTTCCCTCCATAGTGTCAAACTGCAGTAGAATACAAAGCAAAAATAACTATTAGAAACATGTTCAAGTGATGCAGCTGTAGGAGTGTGAAAGAGGCGGAAAGAAAAAGAAAGATAGGTACTGACATAAATGATCGAAGGACTGCTAATTGTGTAGCCATGCTCGTGTATTGTCAACAAAGACAACAAATTCTACAACCAAGTTTGAACTTTTCGGCAAGGAAAAATAGCAATAACTTGGTAATTTTATAGTCAGCGTATACACAAAACAGGAAAATGACGCACCTGAGTCCTTATCTGCAGTTCTAACGGCATCTATCGCCACTGTTTCCTTATCTCAAGCGTCGACCTTGGAGTCATTACCTTGGAGTCTTCTATTTCTGGTAGCCCACCATAAGTACCCGAGTTAAGCATTACAAGGCTCTGCACACAGACAAAGGTAGTAGCATAGTATGAATCCTGCTTAGCATAAGACTTGAGATTTATGGATGTTTTCATGAGAAACTGAAGTGGAGCAAACTATCTAGGGATCCAACAGAACCATTTAAGCAAAGGGACCCTCTGAATGAACACAAATTTGCAGGGTAGGGGCATCTCATCCAATATTTCATCCTTGAAATTAAAAAGCATAGAGTCGGTTGACGTTAACCAATGTGTAGCTACGTTAACACTTACTTGAGCAACAACGAGTTCTTCTGCACAAATCCCCCAAGGTACATCCTCAAGCTTTCTCCATGAATTAGATTTTGATGACATTTTGAAGAGGTCTAAATCCACCTAAAAACAGCTAAAAGGAACACGGAACAGCCTTTGCCAATGGGCATGGCAAGATCATATAAAGAACAGCTAAAAACCACGAAACCAAAGCCAACTATATAACCAATTTGAACACTAGATTGAAGGCTTCTTGCACCCACTGATTAGCAATTAGCACCATTGTCTCAAGCCTGCAGTATAATCAAAAGACTAGAGAGCAAAGAATGAACAACAACCGAAATCATAAAAACAAACTAAAATCGGTTCATATTTCCAAACCCTAAAATAGAAATTAACATAAAACCCTAAAATCAGCCTCATATGTTGAAACTTATACCTTTTAAGTTGGATTAACAAATCGGTTCTTCAACTCATATATTACAATCGCTTCTTCGGTTCCTCAAACCCTAACATGAAATTAGAAGAAAAAAATCGAATTAGATTTAATGGAAGAAGATAAACAAATCAAAACTAAGATGAAACAAATCGAAACTAAGATGAAACAAATCGTATCGTAGTCACGATCAACAAAATCGTATTAGAAACAAATCGAAACCCTAAAAACCGACGATTGAAAAATTTAGAAACCCTAAAAATCGAAAAAGTTATAGAAAAGATCGATGAACACTTACACATATTGACGATTGAAGAGATTTATGTTATGATTTCATCGACTCATCGTTTGAGAGGAAGAGAAGAGAGGCAGAGCCGTTCGGGACAAAAAAGAGAAATGAAAATGAAAACTCGATCTCGGTCTCGATTTCACAAGGGTATATCTCAAAATCACGCATGTGAATGGCACACGCATGGGACGAAATATCCTATGGTATAACTCATCGTGGGTGGAAACATACTTATACGCATGTGAATGGCACACGCACATATTAAAGGTGTTACCACCCCCGTGTGACCAAGCGTGTGGATCGGCACGCCTAAAAAAAAATTAAATGGCTCATTTTTGTTTACGATTTTTTAAAATTTGTAACTATAAAGCCTCATTACGAATTTTTTTGTAACGAGCATTTGTAACGGGAAATTCGTAACGGCCCATAAGCCGTTACGAATTGCTGTTACGATTCCGGGAATTTGGTGTAGTGCTTGCAGTACATTGTTTAGGGTTTAAATTGTTTCTCACCTGCACACCCGCAATTACCGAAATCAGCAGAAACCATTTTCACCTACAAACACAAAGATACTTCGAAGTCTGGCCATGGTAAAGGTTGGGACAATGCATATCACGAGTTATGTGTCCAACTCCAAGAGTCATATCTAACGATCTCCAAGCTGGAACATTTGTATACCTACCTCCAAGAAACCTTGAATACCACTATCTTGCAGATGGAAGGTAGCTTTAGGTGCAATGCCAAATACTATCGATCATGTCAAACTTCTAGTTTCTGATGTTTGGTTTTGTAGAATCCGAAGAGCGCCATAAGAACCAAGTCTTTCGCCTTTCCCATGAAAGGGATGAGTCACGCACAGAGGTTTCTCGCCTCAAAAATGAGGTCTGAATTGAAAGCTGATATGGACGAGATGATTGAAACTTCTGCGAAGGTAGCAAAGTTAGCTCTCAAGAACACTCAGAACTATCTGGTCTCTCTTTTCGGCAATTTTTATGACGAGCATGGCCTTCCTCATCGTACTTTTCCTCTGGAGGTTTTCTCCGATGACGATCAACCAAAGGATGATAGGGTCCTCTCGGGTGAAGAAGACAGGCTAACTGAAGATGGCGAGGAGCGGAAGATTGTTGAGGCGAAAGTCGAGAAGGAAGTGTCCAAGGGTGCCCTTGCTAGTCTTTTAGTGCTGGGTCCCGGTAGAGCGGGTGATGAAATCCACGAGACAACGATTCATCGACGACGCCTTCTTCAAGAATGTGCCTTACTTTTCTTCTTTCATACTTTAGTTTCATGCTTAACTATTTTAGAAACAATTTATCTTTCTGGGCGCTCCCAAGCTTGGGGGGGCAAAATATCTTAACTTCTTTGGGTAATATTTTGATTGAATTTTATGTCAAGTATATACTTACCGAGGGAATACTCAAAAGAATAATGGAATTTAAAGTATATACTTGCCTCTTATTCTTTTGTGTATTTCCGAGGTAGGGTTAATCGATACCTCCCGGATGTGCTTCTATAATCCTTGAACCTTGCTAAGTCCTTACCTTCCCTTGGGATTCACTAAGCATCTCGCCGAGGCTTCTTTCTAATTTCACCCGCGCTTCTGTTGATGGTGGTTTTTAGCTTAGGGTTAAAATCTAAAACATACATCTGACATGACGTCACTATGACCACTAGCGAGTTTATTGAACCAATCAGCATGCCTACGTAAGAATTACCAGGGTACCTTTTTTATATATATACATGTGTCATGTTCCACGGCAGAACCCTTAGTATTGACCAACAACATCTTCGTATATACCAAACCCTAATTTTCTCACCACCGTGCCAATGCAAAACCATGCCAGCCACGTCTCCGCGCCAAGGTATGCCAACCATGCTAGCCGCACCACTGTGCCAATGGAAAACCATGCCATCCACGTCTCCGCGCCAAGGCATGCCGACCATGCCAGCCGCACCACCGTTCCAATGGCAAACCATGCCAGCCACGTCTCCGCGCCAAGGCATGCCAACCATGCCAGCCGCACCACCGTGCCTATGGAAAACCATGCCATCCACATCTCTGCGCCAAGGCATGCCAGCCGCACCACGGTGCCAATGGCAAACCATGCCATCCACGTCTACGCGCCAGGGCATGCCGACCATGACAGTCGCACCACCGTGCCAATGGCAAACCATGCCAGTCACGTCTCCGCGCCAGGGCATGCCGACCATGCCATCCGCACCACCGTGCCAATGGAAAACCATGCCATCCACGTCTCCGCGCCAAGGCATGCCGACCATGCCAGACGTACCACCGTGCCCATGGCAAACCATGACAGCCACGTCTCCGCGCCAAGGCATGCCAACCATGCCAGCCGCACCACCGTGCCAATGGCAAACCATGCCAGCCACGTCTCCGCGCCAAGGCATGACGACCATGCAAGCCGCACCACCGTGCCAATGGCAAACCATGCCAGCCACGTCTCCGCGCAAAGGCATCCCAACCATGCCAGCTTCACCACCATGCCAATGGCAAACCGTTCAATCCACGTCTCAGCGCCAAGGCATGCCGACCATGCTATCCGCACCACTGTGCCAATGGCAAACCTTGCCAGCCACCACTACACCATTTTTAGGAATTAGCAACTTAGCCTGGCCGTTGCTGACTGGGGTCGCAACGGAAGATCACCGTTCCAAAACACGGTGTTGCATTTTTTCGCAACGGCATAAGCTCCGTTGCGAATCTTGGTCAGCAACTGAGATTCGGAACCTACGGTGCCATTGCGACTTTGTTTATTCGCAACCAAGGTCGGCCGTTGCTAAGCTGTTTCTAATTACCGGAATACCCGTACTCGGAACTAAAATGTTACTGGTTCTGGTTCTAATTTAGCAACAGATCAAAGACATTGCTAATATTTTGCAACATAAAAAAAAATGGTCAAGTCTTCATTGACCTTCAAAATCCATTTCCCACCTGCAGTTACCCAGTTCCCCATATTCATTATTTCCACAAATATACAAACTATGTCATTCATTCAACATACAAAACTGTATCATATTATGAAAAAAAGGATTCTTGTTAACAAAAAGTATGTGTATTTGATATAAATGTATGCTAAGTATCACAGAAAACTAGTGTACACATAGAAACATACTTAGTTCCTAAGTTCAGTTCATAGAAAGTTACGAAATTCCCAAGTTCTTCTAACTTAAATCACTATAAGGAGATACTACATAAACTTACAAATCTTGCAACTGCTAAGGGACCTAATGGCTGCTGCTTTGTTCTCCAACCTTTTTGATCTCACAACAGAGCATCATTCAATTAACCTGCGAACAAAGCATCACAAATTCTTCCAATCAGATACCCAGTATGAATTTAATCTACTAATTTACAAATACGCAAAAATGATACCAATTAAAATCTAGTCTACCTCCGGCCAGAATTATATATCCATATCCTAGTAAAGAGTTCCAGGGAGATCCATGAAGTTATGATGACATTTCAACGAAAAGCTGCAGGTTCTTCCTTGAAGAATGTAAGTAGCTTTTCGACGCACATAACTGTATGTTCTGCTTTATCTCTAACCTGTCAGCTCACCTACAAACCATTGACAAAAATTAAATAATTAACAATAGGCAGGACATAATGGATGTAAAGAAAGAATGCTTAAAGTGCCAAGTGAAGTAAGCCAACCGTTTTGTTATTAGCTTCAGCCTCGCCAACCGTTCTGTTAGGGACTAGAAATTAGGTTTATTGGATTTTTTTGACGGTAGGGTTTGAGGAGGGTCTGGTTTTTTTCCAGAGGAATAGGTTGAGCGAGAGAGAGAGAGGAGAAGGAGATAAGGGTTTGTGAATGGGGTGATAGAAGATATAACGAGTTAAGTACTAAAAGGGGTGGAATAATTTCCATGCCCAAAATAGTTTAAGTTGACTTGGTCGGAAATATAACAGCTAGTGTTACTTGGAACGCAAACGACTCGCACGCATGAACACCTTGCAGTTGCTACTCCCAACGGAAAGTTCGAGGTTGCGAAATTAACAACAACAATTTGTCGTTGCGAAAAATTAGCAACGGGGATTAGCAATAGAAAATTTGCAATGGCACTAATCTAAGTAGCTAATCCCTTAAAATGGTGTAGTGCACGTCTCTGCGCCAATGCATGCCAACATTGCCAGCGACACCACCGTTCCAATGGCAAACCATGCCAGCCACGTTTCTGCACCAAGGCATGCCGACCATGCTAGCTGCACCACCGTACCAAGGGAAAACCATGTCAGCCACGTCTCTGCGCCAAGGGATGCCAACCATGCCAGCCGCACCACCATGCTAATGGAAAACCATGCCAGCCACGTCTCTGCGCTAAGGCATGCCAACCATGCCAGCCACACCACCATGCCAATGGAAAACCATTCCAGCCACGTCTCTGCGTCAAGGCATGCCAACCATGCCAGCCGCACCATCGTGCTAATGGCAAACCACACCAACCACGTCTCTGCGCCAAGGCATGCCAACCATGCCAGCCGCACCACCGTGACAATGGCAAACCATGTCAGCCACTCTCTGCGCCAAGGCATGCCAACCATGCCAGCCGCACCACCGTGCCAATGGCAAACCTTTCCATCCACGTCTCTGCGCCAAGGCATGCCAACCATGCCCGCCGCTCCACCGTGCCAATGGCAAACCATGCCATCTACTTCTCCACGCCAAAACGAAGGGTTGAAATAATCAAAGGATACGCTTCTCTTCGAGATACAGATCTCGACCATCCAATTTCGCCACCATACGCACGACAACTTGCGGCCCAAGGCCAAACACCACGGTTTGCACAAAACCCTAGTTTTGGACGCGCCTATACCATGCCAGCCTCTCCTTCACGTCATTGGCTGCCAAAACGAAGGGTTGCAACGATCAACGGCCACCCTTCCATCTAAGATGCAGATCTTAGCCGTCAAAGTCACTAGCCGACGCATGGCAACCTCGCGCCCAAAGCCAAAACACACGGTTTGCACCTAAACCCTAATTTGGCCGCGCCTACTCTTTGACAAGTCCGTGACTCAACGCTGGCTACTACAAACGAAGGGTTGCAATAATCAACGGCTACCCTTCTCTTTGACATACAAATCTCGACCACACAAGTTCGCCACCTGACGCATGGCTACTTGCGGCCCAAAGCCAAAACACACGGTTTGCACCTAAACACTAATTTGGCCGCGCCTACTCTTTGACAAGGCCATGATTCAACGCTGGCTGCTAAAATGAAGGGTTGCAATAATCAAAGGCTACCCTTCTCTTTGAGATACAGATCTCGACCATACAAGTTCGCCACTTGACACATGGCAACTTGCGGCCCAAAGCCAAAACACCTGGTTTGCACCTAAACCCTAATTTGGTCGCGCGCACTCTATGGCAAAGCCATGCTCAACGTTGGCTGTTAAAACGGAGGGTTGCAATAATAAAAGGCTATCCTTCCCTCTGAGATGCGGATCTCGACCGTTCAAGTTCGCCACCTAACTTACGGCCCAAAGCCAAAACATAACGGTTTGCATCTAAACCCCAAATTTGGCCACGCCTATTCTTTGGCAAATCCATGTCGACTTTACCATGGCCACTGGCATGCCACCATGCCACATGTAACACCTTGCTACACTGTTTCCCATGAAAACACTCGAGACATCTAACACATGTCACAAACTAGGGGATGCTCATAAAGGGTATTGGTTTGGCGGTTTACAGCGTGCGGCGTACACTACGCCCATTACATGAAAGTATCATAAGAATGAGTCGGTTAGTAAATACAAGGAATAACGGTTTAACGTTCGTTTCATTATGGAACATCAATTCCAGGCGTTGCCCATTTATCACCTCCTTCCACTTTACTTAGCCGTTTCCATTTTCTACGAGACCAAAGTACGTTATGTTACGACTTGTATAAATAGGTCTTACCTATTTCCACCAAACAACCAGTTTTGGGTCAGGAGTATACAACACTAATAAATCACTTGCTAGCTTTCCCATATGTTAGCTTTCACTTTTTGATACAAGTCAAACAACTACTCTTCCAGAATCAATTATTCTGGTCTCAACACTCTCTTCACTTCCCTCCCTAAAACCAACCATTCTCCTTCACTTTGTGACCAAAGCAAGTCTGGAACGACCATTTCTTGGTTTAGGCAAGATTTATACAGATTGATCTCTCGAATCTAAAGTACTCCCTTGCAGTACATTGTTTAGGGTTTAGACTCGTTTCTCACCCACTCACGCGAAATTACCAAAATCAGCAGAAACCGTTTTCACCCTCAAACAGCTTCTAATGTTGTCTCCATCTTCAACTTTCTTATTTCACTTGCTCTTGCCTTTGCCTCTTGTCTTTGCCTTTGCCTTTCTCGACGGGGTGTTCTACCTTGGTGACATGCTAAGTATTGCGAGGATAATGCTAAAGAATAACATAAAATGTAAAAGTATATACTTTCCTCTTGTTCTTGTTGAGCATTAGCTGATCAAGACGAGGTCGTACAAGTCAAATATCATTTTACCTTGATAGCCTTTCCTCTATTATTTCCTCGTGGCCTTACAAGCTCTGAATCTTGCTAAATTTTTCGTTTACCTTCTTTTCTTTTGGAATCCATAAACATCTCGTCGTATTTAGTTCTTATTCACTTTCTGATTGTTATGTGTTACTTTATACAAGGTCTTAGTGCGCCTCCTAATTAAGGTCTTATTGTGCCTCATCCCTTTTGAAGGATCTTAACTCGACGAGGTCTCAGGCGCTTATTACTCTTTCAAATAATAATCCATCAACCTCGTCTTAACACTTGTTTTAACCCCATCTCGCGACAATGCGACAGGTCTATCCATTCCTATGAATGTTAGTCCCATGATATTGCTGTCTTTTTTGGTCACTCAGATCCCTAATCTGGAGGGTGCCATCCCTTTATATTCCCCCTGATTGCCCCTTCAAGGAGGTTAACCCTAACATGCATGTTGGTCTCCTCTCATCTAGTTATTACAACATTCAGTTGTTTTCGTGACTTCTTATCACCTTCGTCGATATGGCTAGGGGTTACGAAGTAACACCCTAAGTGACGTTTCTTTGGGATCGAGTGCATCGTAGCCAAGACTTGCCATACGAACATGGACGGTAACGCTCCAGACGTCCCAGGCACCCGCAGCTCAACCGAATACGTCGACGCCTTGGTCATATTTCTGCAATCCTTACCGAAGGCCATCAAAAAAGGGACCCTCGGTGGATAGGTCTTATCATTGCCCCTATCTTTCTCTCTGAGAGTTGTTCACAACATGAGTTAGGTCTTGCCTCTTGCACCTTCATGAGAACTAGGGTGCATGCCGTGGATTCCCAGCCTTCCTAGGCGAAGGTTTTAAGTTTCCCTAGAAACTGCTTCTTTCGTGAATCTTATTTGCCTCCTAATGCGAGGTATTATCTTGGTTTGGTTATCTTGTAAGTTTTAAAATTCATATTCATGATACAATTCATCAAAATTCGTCAAAATTTTATTGTTATCCCTTTTGAAAAATTGATACATTATTAATTAATAGATTAAAATAAGTACATTCATCTTATTCATACGACCCTTCCTCGATTATCAGTGTTCTTCTTCCATGCGAATGTGCTCAGATTGATATCTTTTTAACTCTCTCATCTTCACTTCATTCCTGATTTTGAACATCGTCGCGAATAATAGTTGCCTTGTTGAGCGCACTAAATCTTCCTCTGAAATCCTTCCTTTTAGTTCTCTACAAATCGTATCCCATCTAGCCACTAAACTTCGCAAACTTTCATTTTCCCTTTGCTTTATTTACGAGAACAATGCCGCTATTTCTGGCTTGCATGGTTCGTTTTTGCACATTTGTTTATTATTTTAGGCTGCAATACGGTTGCCTTTTTTGTCACTGGGATACTTTTCATTTTCCCACCGGCCATCATCGACTGCTACCTTAGATACTCTCTTTCTATGTATTCCCTCCTGCTATTCTCTATGGCTCTCTTTAGGTCTTCTCATTTGTTTTGCTCCCCTCGCCCCTTGATTTGTCGCCGGTATTCGCGATGTCCTTCGGCTACTGACGCCCTTTCTGGAGCATATTTTTCTATTTCTGCACTGCTCTCCGCTTGTTTTCTTTTTAAATGGTTGTTCTATAATTACAAGTTTCTCGTTTTGCCTTTCCAACCTTATGCGCTCTCTCACCAAGTGTTCCTTCTTTCGTCTTTCTTGATAGAGTTCATTCTTCAATCGTTTCATCTCTTCCTCTTCGGATGCCTTTTTCCCTTTATCTAGAGAATCACGCAGTTCAGCACTTCCCTCAGACTCTTGTATTAATACCTTTTTGCGCTTAGAGGTGTTGGTCTATGGTCCTCATCTCGGGGTCCGTTTTTCCTCGGCAGCAGGGGTTTCCTTCTCACTTCTCGCTACCACTCTCCCTTTAGCCGTTTTTTCCTTCTTCGCCTTTCCATTTTTCTTTATTTCGGCTTGACCTCCCTTTTTCGGAGTCATCTCGCGTTCTTCCTCGCCATTAATTGTCGTTTCTTCCGCCTCTTCTATGTCTTTCTGTGTTGCAACCAGCTCTTACCTTATCCTAATTGTGAATACCATCAGTTGTTCTGCTCTTCTTTCTTCGCACGCCTTCTTTTTTTGTTCTATTTTCTTTCTCTGTTTCTCCTCATAGTTATGGACATCCTTTCTAATACAATCTTGCGTGTCCTTGAGATCTCCCCTTATCTCGCCAATTTCACTTGGCACAGGAAACCGTATGGCCTGATGATATGTAGATGCAATCCCTTTTATCTCGTGTATCCATGGTCTTCCTATGAGAGCATTGTAAGGTGAGTCTATGTCTATCATGCAGACTGTGACTTTCGTTTCCATCTCGCCAGCGAAATTTTTTACAACTAGCTCTCCCTTTGGCTTAGATGCAACCCCGTTAAACCCATATATGTTGTACGTCGATGGAACGAGGTCCGAGTCTTTGTATCCCATGGTTTTAAATGCAGGGTAAAAGAGTATGTCAACCGAGCTCCTCGTATACACCAAGATTCTGTCAATTGCCCAGATTTTTCTTTTCTCGGCTTGATCTTCTCCCCACTTTGAGTATTTCCCAAAATTCAGGGTTACAACCAAAGGGTTTGTATGCGAATTTCTTCCTTCTGGTGCATCCTTTGTTGAGAACGTTATTTATCTTTTCTTCCATTCCTTTAATGGTTCATTCGTTGTGACGCTGAATATTTCGTTTCCTTCGAAGTCCCTCTTATGTACACTCTTGAGTATGTTGTCATGGAAATTTTGGATGCTCTTCGTTGCGTGTATTATCGTGTTACATTCGGCCTTTGTGCTCCCCGGTCTATTTCAATTCGGTATATCTGCTGATTGTCATGAGGTGCTGGTGGTGGCACATAATTTTTTAGGAACTGTGCGAGTTTTCCCTACTCTATCAGACGAAGTATAATTCGTCGAATGTTCCGACAGTCATTTGTGTGATGCCCATGAAAGTGATGATATCTGAAGAATTCGTGACTCCTAGTCCCTGGAGGTGGATCTCTTCCAAAATTGGGTGGTGGTGGGATCTCCTCTATTAATACAATTGCCTCCCATACCTTTTCCACTGTTGTGTTAAGTCTAGGGAGCTTCACGTCTTCAAAAGCTGGTTCATTTGGTCTCCGCTCCAAATCTGGGACCTTAATTGTTTCTTGGTTGATATCACGTGTTCTAACTTCGTGGCTCATAATTCCTTCGTCTTGACTCTTCGTATCTTTGTTGATGGATCCATTCTTGATCTCCGCTTGATAGAGCTATAATCTTTGTTGGAACTGGGGTTGAAGGCTCTCCTTTTTCATATCCGTATTATTCTCCACGACATGCACTGCCCTTGCTAATAGCCTTGAGTTCCCTTCCTTCGTTTGAATCGGTGCTACTTCGCTGACTTGCATTTGCTTTTCTTCCAACGCTATGTACTCCTCTTGGTACTCTCTTAATTCATTCATCGTCAAAGAGTTTGGATGATAAATATTTGAGTGTATAGCATGTCAGTCGGGATTAACGCGTTTACGAAAGCTAAGATGAAATTCTTCTCGTCGACTCTCCCCGCAAGCTCGTTGCATACTGTTCTCCACCTCGTTACCAATCCTCGCAGGCTTTCCGAAGGTCTTCTTCGTAAGTTGAATAGAGTCTAAATCCCCGACCTCATCATGTTGTTAGTTATATAAGTGGATTCTCTGTAAGTATCTGAACGACGAAATCGATCTTTTAGGTAGCCCATCAAACCAAGCCAGTGCTTCCCCGGCTAAGCTCGCAGGGAAATATCTACAAAGTACTGCATCATTTCGTTCCCATTGCATCAACGATAGAGTGTATTGTTTCAAGTGCTGCACAACACTTTAGGATCCGCTAAATATGCTCGGGAGCGTCGGCAGCAAACATTTCTCGAGGACGTCTGCGTGCATTATCTCATAGGTAAATGGATATTTATCGGCCTCTTTTATTGCCTCCGCTAGCTGCACTTTGCCTCCTCTTCCCGAATTATATATCAGCAACCTCATATCTCGCAGCTCATCCAAGAATTCCTAGTTCAGGTTCCCTCCGTTTTCTTCTCGACGGCCGCCTCTCATCACGCTGAGCCTTCCTTCACCATGTCTTCTTTCTTCCTCATTCCTCTAGTTGAATTCGCGTTGTTTTTCATCTTCTTTCCTCCTCTCATCTTCCTCATATCTCCGCTCTTCTTAAAACCTTCGCCTTTGATCTTCCCATCTTGATATCTCCAATGCCCTTCTTAGCTCTCTTTCTTCACTGCTTTCTCTTCTTCGTCACCTTATTCGCTCACCTCCGTCGTCCTCGCGGGTGTATTTCCTTTGTCGTAACTCTTCTTCTCCTGATGATATCGTGTTAACCTATGAATTCTTTGCGTCAGCTGCCGCTTCCTGGTTTAGTTGGCGATTCTGCAACATCAACCTGGTGTTTTGCCTCGTCAATCGGGCATGCTGCTCCGCTAGATCCCTGTCTCGTTCCCTTTCAAGGAGGAGTGTATCCCTTAGCTGGTCCAACGTCATCTCTTCTTCATCGATGTTCTCCTCCATTTCCTCACGAGTCATATCTTCTCCTGCGATGGTGTCCGTATCGGAAATGTGTACAGAACCTTCTCTGAAGTTATCTTCATTGGCCTCCTCAGTCCGCCTCTGGTTCACGCCTTGTCTTTATCCTGCTGTCGATGTTCCTCCTCTTTCAATTCTTCCTCCTCTTTTGGCCTCCAATCTCTTGCTTCTCCTCGTCGCTATCATGTGTGCCGCTCGATCTGTTGTTCTAGTCATCAACTTATCCTAGTTTTAATATCGATTAACCTTTAAACCCTAATATCTAAAAGTATGTCTCTCTAAGATCACTCACTGCTACAACTTTATCTTCTCTCCACTCCTTAGATGAGGATGAATCCCCAATCTAAGTTCCCCGTTTCTGGACGCCAAAATGTAACTACTGGAAATCCAGTGGTACATCCAAAAGGAAGGTAACCAAGATCTAAGACATGTTAAGCAGTATAAACTAAAATCTTTATTGATGAATCAACCAAGGAAACAAAACACAAGTTCTTGAATACAGGGAAACCCTAATCTCATTCTCTAAGCTAAGATCTCTCCTCTCACCAAAATCACCCACCTTTTCCTTGTCCAAGGACCTCTATTTATAGGCCAACTATTCCAACTAGGCACAGCTCATTTTACTCACACGTTCTCGCGAGGTGCTTTATACCTCGCCTGCACTCCTTTTCCATAAAGTGTTTCCTTCTTTCGCTATCTTCACATGGGCTTGTCAGACACCCACTCTTTTCTTGATCCATAATCTATCTTTTTCATGATTATCTTTTCAACCAAGTTATCGTATTTCTCCTTTCAATTTCGTCGTTGATATCTTGTTGGGGTACTCTTTCGTATCTTAGATTCTTTGGGTGAGTTTCCTCGCTTCTATATGCACCCCCTTTGTACTTCGCAGGACTGACCAGTGACGAGGTAACTCTGACATTCGAATTGACAAGTCCCTAAC
>JAJJWW010005825.1:0-113805 GCA_023531295.1 Papaver armeniacum | reverse complement strand
AAAAACATGCAAAATATCAAACGAATTCCGATAAAAGCAAGAATCTCTGTCTAAAAAGAAACAATTATATCATTAGTATTATTATCCGGCAATTTTACCACTCTATTACTACATAAATAGATAATGAAAATCTACTAGTAAAAAATGCAACAATACCGGCAAAATTAGCTTCCATTTTTATTACTACCACTTGATCCTCTCTGCTAGTCAAACACACAACAAAACGAATTGATTAGACCAAGTCTGCTTCAATTATATAATCAATTTATTGACTAGACCAAGTCAAAGTCCACAACACCGCCACTTTCCTCCCTAGTCACCACAGTCCTCCTAATCAAATCGGCGGGCCACGAACCTCCCCACAGGCCAAAAACCTCCTCGTGAATTTCACGGGCCATGAACCGCCTCGTAAATTGCAAGGGCCAAGTACCGCCTCGTTTATTGCGCGGGCCTTCTCTACTAAAATCAAATCAGGGTTTTACAATTTCCCCATCTTCTTCTTCTTCTACCCGCCAATTCTCTCAAATTAGGGTTCGAAAAATGGTGCAATTCCACGAGCACATCATCTCAGACTTACTCGAAGAAGAACCAAACTCAAAAAACAATGGAGGATTAGTAATTTTATCATCTGGTCTCGCCTTACACAAACTAATCTCATCGTTGTTAACTCTGCATTCATCGTCACAAGGTACACTTCTCATCTTAAACTCAACTCCATCACAACGTTCATCAATCATACAGTCACTCGAATTACAAAATTTCAGTAATCTTCCATTAGAAATCACATCAGAGTTATCACATAACCATCGCCATTCATTGTACACATCTTCATCGGCATTCTTTATCACTTCGAGAATCTTAATCGTTGATTTATTGAATTCGAAAGTGCCGACGACTGCAATCGCCGGGATTATTATTTTGAATGCACATAATTTGACTGAGACATGTACTGAATCATTTATTGTGAGGATATTTAGGGGATTGAATAAGGTTGCTTATGTTAGGGCATTTAGCGATAAGCCGAATGGGATGGTATCGGGGTTTGGGAAAACGGAGCGGATTATGAAATGTTTGTTTATGAGGAAATTGTACTTATGGCCGAGGTTTCAAGTTTATGTGAGTCAGGATTTGGAGAAGGATCCGCCTGTTGTGATTGATGTTAGAGTTGGTATGTCGGGGTATATGAAAGGGATACAGAAAGCGGTGATTGAAGCCATGGATGCGTGTTTGAAAGAGTTGAAGAAATCTAATAAGGTTGATGTTGATGAGTTGACTGTTGAGAATAGTTTGTTTAAGAGTTTTGATGAGATTGTGAGGAGGCAATTGGATCCTATTTGGCATGTGTTAGGGAAGAAGACCAAACAGTTGGTTATGGATTTGAAAACGTTGAGGAAATTGCTCGATTATCTTGTGAGGTAATGCTGATGGAAGTACTTGCTTTTACATAGTTGCGCTGTGTGTTTCTTTCAATCTTTAATGTGCATTATTTGTGAATTTGATTGTTTGGATAGCTTGTATTACTGTCTGGCATTGTTGATTTGATGTGCTTATTTAGCAGTAAAATGTGAACTTTTTTGTTGTATGATATGGTTAGGTACGATGCAGTAACTTATTTGAAGTATTTGGATACTCTAAGAGTATCAGAAGGTGTCCGTTCGATTTGGATATTTGCTGATTCGAGTCATAAGATATTTGAGTTTGCAAAGAAGAGGGTTTACCGTTTGGTGCAGGCTAATGGTGAGAAATTGGCCGTGCCAAACAAGAGTGGTGGAAGCAAGAAGAAAAAAGTGAAGGAAGATAATACTAATGAGAAAGAAGGTGCTTTTATTTCTGTGCTTGTTTTTTGGTTTTACAGTATAAAAACTGAAATTTCTGTGATGTTTCGTATTTCATTTTTTATGTTTATTGAATTTGTGGTGTTCTTTATTTCCTGCTTATTTAGAGACAAATACAACTAGTGGGGTGGTTATTGAGGAAGTTCTGGAAGAAGCACCCAAGTGGAAGGTGTTACGTGTGAGTGAGTGAGTTCCATTTCTATGTTTAGGAAATAACATCTGGATAATGTTAGCTAGTCTCAGTTTGGAAATCAACTTGACCCTGTGGTTGTGACATTGTACAGGAGATACTAGAGGAGATTGAAGAAGAAAGACAAAAGCAAGCTATGCCTCAAGAGGGGGAGGATATCACTGATTATGCAGATGATGATAATGGCATTGTATTAGTAGCTTGCAAGGATGAACGCTCATGCATGCAGCTGGAAGATTTCGTCACAAAGGGCGCACGTCAGGTTTTTATGTCTTCTAACTCTTTGTATTTTTATTCACATGGTTGTACAGATCTTAACAGTGATGCCAATATTTCGTTCTTGTTTTCTCATTGGTGATTGATAAGGTTTTATGTTTACATTTAAGGACGTGCTGGATGATAATCACTGTTTACACTTTTCATTTCTGCAGGTCATGCGTGACGAGTGGGAGAAGTACTTGCGGGATAAAACAGGGTTGCACGGTCTGCAAGCACGTCAAGGAAAGAAGCCTAGGAACGCTAAGGGTGTTGGTATACTGGATGGAAAGGTTCCCGTAATGTCCAGAGAGAATGTCGGAGCCAGCAGTGTTAGTAAGCTAGAGCATGATGCGTTACTTGCAGCTGCCTCAGGTATAAAGAATTTGTCAAAAGACGAAACCGTTGCCATTGGAGATGATCAAGGTGGAAGTAAAGGACCCGGGAAAGGAAAAGGTAAGGGTAAAAGCAAAGAAAGCCAAGGAAACGCTAAAGTTTCTCCAATTAAAGAAATTAGTACGAGAATAACTAGAAAGCGGAAATCAACAATGTCTAAGGTAGACAATGAAAGCGGAAGGAGTGAAAGTAATCCTGTGGATTCTGAAGTTTCCCGTGAAGAAACAGAGAAAAGTGGAACTGTGAACAAAGGAGCTTTACCAATTTATGAGGAAGAGGTTAAGGCTGCAGAATTTGCACATGTCAAGCCACTTCCTATAGTGCACTTCTTTGCTTTAGATAGTGATCAACATATTCTGGATATATTGAAGCCGACAAGAATTATTGTCTACCATCCAGACATGACTTTTGTGAGGGAAGTTGAAGTTTATAAAGCTGAAAATCCGCTTATGAAGTTGAAAATTTATTTTCTGTTTTATGAAGATTCTACTGAGGTGCAGAAGTTTGAGGCTAGCATACGCAGGGAAAATAGCGCATTTGAATCTCTGATCAGGCAGAAGTCGTTGATGATGTTTCCTCTTGATCAGGTTCTGTTCTCTTTACATTCTATTTGTGATATTCTTCTATTCAGCATGATTGTGCTTATCAATTGATTCAATTTCAATCGCTTGTTGCATTTACCCTATGCTTCTTTCAATGTAAAATTATGAATTTAAGCTTTCGGTTGCCATGCCCATCAAAATTTGTGTATTTGTGTTGCCCATTTTTGTGTTCTTTTTGTACAGAATGGGCATTGTGTTGGACCAACAACCTCTATTGAGCCGCAAGGTCTAACTTCACAAAACTCACTGACTAGAAAGGCAGGTGGACGAAAGGAAACAGAGAAAGTAATGCAGGTACTGAAATAGTCTTTTATCTCTCATGAGTTAATTCCATGATATCTATGTGTCTATGATTTTCTAAACATGGTGGATTTGGATCTCCTTATTGCAGGTCATAGTTGACATGAGGGAGTTCATGAGCAGCCTTCCGAATGTTCTCCACCAGAAGGGCCTGCGGATTATGCCAGTGACCTTGGATGTTGGTGATTATGTGCTTTCACCGTTGATCTGTGTGGAAAGGAAGAGTATTTCAGATCTCTTTCAAAGTTTTGCATCTGGTCGACTGTATACTCAAGTAGAAACGATGGTGCGCTATTACCGAATGCCCGTTCTGTTAATTGAGTTTTCACAAGACAAGAGTTTCTCTTTTCAGGTAAATTGTTTGAAGCTGAAAGAACTAATTTACAACCTTTTATGTACCTCAATAATATTTATTGCTCTGTCTTCTTACCGGATCATTTTACAGTCAGCAAGTGACATTGGTGATGATGTTACCCTTAGAAGTATAATTTCAAAGCTGTCGCTGCTTGTGATGCACTTTCCTCGACTTCGTTTAGTCTGGTCACGGAACTTGTATGCAACTGCTGAAATTTTTGCATCGCTCAAGTCAAATCAAGATGAACCTGATTTAGAGAAGGCAATGAGAGTGGGTGTCCCTTCTGAAGAGGGCATTATTGCGGATGACGTCAGGTAAGCCACCCAGAATTCCGTTGTAGTTTTGTAACTCGCTTTTGGATTGACAAAACCAGTCTGATATCCTTGTTTGTTTGTCTTTTTATTTTTTTTTATGATTAATGTGGATTCCTTTGTGCGTTACAGAGCTGAAACTTACAACACATCTGCCGTTGAATTCTTGAGACGGCTACCTGGAGTAACAGATTCCAACTATAGAGCTTTGATTGACGGGTGTAAAAGTCTAGCCGAACTTGCTCTTCTTCCAATCGATAAGCTTGCAGAATTAATGGGTGGTCAAAAAGCTGCCCGTACCCTTAGAGACTTCCTTGATGCCAAGTTTCCAACAATGTTGTGAGATTATTGAAACTTATTTTTATCAATTCTACATTGTTTTCTCTAGTGGCGGCCCGAGTAAGACATGGATACAGAACCCCTCGGCCAAAGAGAGGACCTTCCGATGTTTATTCTACTCATCGATTAACACATCACTCAGTTATTCCATTTGTACTTGTATTAATGACTTTGAATTTATGACTACTGAACAATTCTGCATTTTTAGTAAGCCTCATTGGTTCATCCTTGATAGTACAAGGGGTACAGTATGTTGGTGTCAATATTCAACAATTTTACAGTTCTGCTGAAGAGTTAGCTCTCCTTAAGAGTATAACATGGTTTATGAGAAACGAACATATATGTAGAAGCAGAACTAAACAGCAAATAGAGCATTGCATTGAAAATTGGCAACTATGTTTACATGAAGCACAGTAGCCCAGCACAATACGCGGCACAGATAAGCAGGTGGCACGGCAAAGCACGACACGCTAAGGAAGCATGTCATAATATGGATAAAATACTACACAACATGGCACAATACATCAAGTTTTTGTGTATATTTCACAAAAGAGCCTTTAATCTGGCTAATTATTCGCATTTTATTATCGTTATATTGACTTATTTTCATAATAACACATATAATACCTAAATATTTAGAAATATTTCTTTTTTTAAATATAAAATAAATGTGCCCTGCATCGCACAACACGGCACAGCACGTTTATTTTTCTGGCACAGCCGAGCACAACACGCTTTCTAGCATGGCATAACATGTCATAATATCTGGCACAACAAGGCTCATAGTACCCTAAACACGTGATTTCGTGGGCTGGATTGTGCCGGACGGGCACGTGTTACACCTCAATTTGCATTCCTTTACCCAACCAAAAGTAGGACCTGATTTATTAAGTGACTAGGCCTTAACCCGTGCGGTAACGGCACGGGACTTGACGTTGGTTAATTTTTGTCATCGTACCAATTCAATCATATTTTTGTTAAGCAATCGATTTGCAAGACCATATACTTGCCTTGCAAAGTCGCTCATACAATCACCGACAACACATACCTATACCATATCATCCAACTTCATTGTGTCAATGTGAAATAAACCGCACCATTGCTTAAAACATGATGGCATATCTCAAGAAACAACATGTATAACCATTGATCCCAAAAAATTAGAAATGAGGGCCTTTTTCACTGGCTTCTAATATTCTATGAGCAATAACGGCCAAAGAATATACATGTTTTAATCTGTAACGTTCTGTCTAATTTGGAGGGACCAAATGCAATGCATCGAACTTCATTATGGCAACATGACAAACCTCAAATAGATCAAAATTCTTACGCCACGTAGATTTGCTCAAATTTCATCTTCTCGGTAAACAACTAAGGTTTTTATTCTCTTCAACCAATTCCAAAAAATATATATATTATATATATATATATATATATATATATATTTTATTTTATTTTTGCGAAATATTATAAATATAGTTTGTTGTGTTTTCAAATCATATTGTCGTTGCTATTCTATTCCCGATCTTCAATCCCCGCGAAGATATTTCCAACCCATACTTTTGTATATGAACCCTTAGGCTTAGTCCTATGGGCTAGATATCTAGCCGCTAGATTGGCCATCCACGTCGCCTTGACAACCTCCTAACTCCTATGGATGGACAATCTAGCGTGATAATCGTTGAATAGAACAGTCGTCCGACGCCGAACAAAACAACGCTTGAAGAAATGTAGTGAACAAAACAGTAGCTTAATTCTTTTCATGTCGATTGCTCTCGAGATCGTGTCTAGCAATATTGTTTTTGAATATTAAAATGAAATCCATCCCATCAATGTCTAGCTCTCAGATGTGTCTAGTAATGTTGTTTTTGAATATTAAAATGAAATCCATCCCATCAATGTCTAGCTCTCAGGTCGTGTCTAGCAATCTTTACTCAAAAAATAAAAGTGACGCGGAATGGTTCGGCGTTTCTGCGCGGATCCCTTAGAATATTCCTCCAACGCTGAACCGTTCAGCGTTTTGGGCACTTTTTGAGCGCCGCACCATTCAGCGTTTCAATCTCGCCGATAGTGATACTGCGAGCAAATGCTAGGAGAGAGAAGTAGCCAGATTGAGTGTTAACTTTTTTCCCACACATTTTTCATGATTTGCAACACTTTTTGGCCAATCTAGCAGTCCAATCTAGCCCATAGGACTTAGCCTTACATTTATCATCGATAGTATCAATTTAAAGCTGTTTGAAGAGACAATTTGGACTTGATCTTAATCGATGATAATCGAAGATATCATGGTGATACACGACCACCCCAAATTGGTTTGATGTTTGTCACAATGTATGCCATTATCCGCTAGTGAAATATGAACATCATCCGCTAGTGAAATATGAACCTATTAACCAAAAATAAAAAGGAAACAAAAAACCCGCTTGTATCATAAAAAAATCCCAAGAATTATTTAAAGAAAAACCTTAGCGATATTTATTCGAATTTATTTATTTCTCGTAAGTTGTCCTCGCAAGAAAAAATACATACAACATTTTTGCCTCCTATGTCTCCTGTTCTCAGTATATAAACACTTACGTTAATGTTATCATCGATGGTATCAAGTCTAAACCGTTTGAAGAGAAAGTTTGGACTTGATCCTAATTGACGATAATCGAAGATATCATAGTGATGCACAACCACACCAAATTGGTTTGATGTTTGTAACAACGTATTCCATCATTCGTCAGTGAAATATGAACCTAATAACTCATAAAAAAAAAAAAAAAAAAAAATCATTTTTTTTTTTTTTTTTTTTTTTGTAAAAGATGCCATTGGCAGGATTATATTGATCATATGAAATTGTCAATTACACTATCAAGTGGTAAGAAATTGGAAGGGAGTCTAGCAACAAGTCGAGCCCCTATCGCTTTCTGAATGACAACACCTAGCCTGTGGAAAAGAAAATCTCCAACTTTGACATTTGCATCATTACTAGCCATATAATTACGGAGTCTCTTTAGGAATTTGATAGTGTCATCGCCGAGCTCACCTAGAGTAGTGAAGGCAAGAACTCCAAAGCCTAGCCCCTGCTCTGTGCATTTCTCAAGATATTTAACACATTTACGATCAATAGCATTGGCTAGAGCTTTCCCTAGGGTAAAAGCACGTACTCCGTCACCCTCGTGAATGGGGAAACACCAAATCACATCCATACACACATCACGCCCATCAATCCAATTATAGACTAGAATGTCTCACTGGTCTTAAATCCAAGCGGTATTGGAAAGGAGACCCACGTCGACTTCCTTCCTGGGCTGGTACGCTTGCACGATAACACATGGCGATGATTGTGTCACGAACAAGGTCATGACGAAATTTAAGCCCAAACTTCCTTGACACAATGTAAAGCGTGATCTCCAAAAATATCCATGTCTCTACCACAACAAGGACAAGTGCTACCATCCTCAAAAAGTGGTATACCTAATCCTATAACACATAACCGCTATTTGAATTGTCTAGGACCAATCTTCTGATTAAAATCTTTAATTGGAACAGCCAACAAGTAATCTTGTGCATGTTTAATCCTATTACATTGCCAAAGAGCAGCATCACGTGCAGACAAATTAAAGTTTAAGGTTAACTCCTTCAACACAAAGACTAAAGTATCTAACCGCCAAAGAACGCATAGATTGGGGCGGTATGATGGACCCTAAGTGGCGATTCAAAGCAATACCACATACTTGATTGTAAGCACTTATAGCTTTGCTCCAGACTAGGACTAAAACCCCGACACACATCGAGTGACGCAAGATATTATTCATTTGCAAAATAGTTTGCCACGCTATATGCAACATAGCCATATTGCATAGTATCATGCATAGTATAAATACCGCACCACCATGTTGAATAGTTAAAGTAACTAACCTTTGTGAAGCTTACCAAATCCCGGACCATCTGCAGGTGATGAGATGTCAACATATGCCATCAAAAACTCATCAAACAAAGGTTGAGCTTCACTCAAATGTGCTGGTTTGGCCGTTCGATAGAGAAATAAATTCTGGAAACCCCAGAACAATTACGCAAAAGAAGGAGCTCACACTGTGGGTCTTTAAGCTTTTTGATGGCCTCCATTAAACTTGTAGTTTTCTGAACTCTTTTGATCACAAAATCTCTACAGAATTGTTCATTCAAACTAACAGGTCCGCCAAGCAACTTTACACCATCCGAGGGTCTGCTAATGTCATCCGGGAAAACACCTGGTAACAAGACTCGTTCATCAATTGTAGGCCAATAAATCTCCGTCTTAGCCACATTAAGATGCAACCCAAGCGCCGGACCTTCTTGTTGAACAATATCCAAGGCTTTAGCCACCATAAGCGTGTCACCAATCAAGGTCCCGTCATCCAAGTACCAAAGCTTGTAGTTCCAAAATTTACACTGTCTAGCAATGCTGTGGATAAGAGGATGGAGTGTTAAAGCAAACAGAAGAGGCCCGAGAGGATCCCCTTGTTGCACTCCTTGCGCAGAAACCAAAGTTTTATCCATGTAATACAACTTTGCAGGAGATGAATAACAAAACTCCACCCAATATGAGATCGAAGGACATTGTTTTCTAACCTCATTCAGCATGGCAGTGCGGTTCACCAAGTTGAAAGCATTTGAGAAGTCGACGAGCAGCATGGTACGTGTGTCAGAGCATCCGTGAACCTCCAACATACGGTTGACAGAGTGGAGAATAGCCTCCCCACCACAAGCCACACCCACACCAAATTGATAATCCCCAAGGTAGGTTTCCATCTCCTTCCCCACATGAGCAGCTGCAACTTTCGACACTAAACGCCTCCATATCGTGCCGACAACAATAGGTCGTAATCCCCCACCCGGGTTTGACAAGAGGCGTGAGTGGTGCGAGAGGCAATGAAAACACTCAGTTCCGAGGGACATAAACCAGCCAACCATATATTAACAATGCTAGTGATGGAAGTGATCAATTCATCCGAAACAACGGCTGCCGAGCCACTAATCGCATCAATCAAATGCTGGGAACGCAGCCCGTCCCTCCCACACGAGGTTCCCTTGGGGAAACTCTTGATCTTGCTCAAAATCAGTTCTTGGAGGTCAAAGTGCAGCTTGAGGGGGAGGTTCAGCAGGGATTGTAGGTGGTGCGAAAGTGGGTGCTTGCGCCTTAATTCCTCTAAGGTACCCGAATTAGCAGGAGCAACTCCGGGAAGAAGTCAGGGTACGGATGGTCACTGTGGTACATGCCGTAGTTCATCTTCTTACGACAAAGCCGCAAGTTCTTGGCCTCCTGATTATCGAGTTTCTTCTTTTTGATCTTTAGCAGTTCCTCTTGCCAGGCCTTATGCTCCTCCAAAACTCGATGAACCAAGGTGATGCAACCGTGAGCATCAGACCACATAGACATAGCAGAGTTAATGGCTGCTATCTGTAACTTCTTCTTACTGCCTGTTTGTTCCTCTTGACTACTCTTTGGGACGTAGGTTCGAAGCACACAAATAGGGAAGAGCAGAAGCTTAATCCACAGTGTAGTGTCCTTAGGATTATGGATGACATCCTGAATAGCCGTATTGAAAGTTCTAGCAAAGGAAAGCTTATATTTTGCCTAGATATCTGGAAACAGTTTGGATCTGTTGTCGAAGCACGTTGTCCAGTAACTCCAGGCTCAAGCATGGCAGGGGATCAGTCGTATGAATAGATGAAGATGGACTGTCACAGGGGAGTGCATCTACAGGGCATGGAATATCATGAATCAGAAAACTAACACCCACTCCATTGAACGGGCCTCTAGTTACAACACCATGCGATCTACATGAACTCCTCCCGGACTGTATTCGCATGCAAAGCGAAGTGCACAATCACATCTTCAATTGGCGCAGAGTATCTTCCCGGTGTTTTATAAACCTTGCTGATGTTGTTGATTCTTCTACGGCATTCGATTTTGCACTCCTCGCAGGGTAATGCTTATCACGCGGGTGAGTTAATAGTGAGCCTTTGGTATAGCCTCTACCTCGAACACCATCGTGAGCAGCCCATCAAACCAGAAAGGAAAATGGAATCGTACATCATCCTGGAGAATCAGCTAGGTCTTGTGTAGTGTCGAAGTGGAAGAACCCTTGTTCTTACCATGACTAGTCAAAACCCATACAAAACCCAAACTGCGCAGCCCTAAAGAAAGCAGTAGAGATGCAAAGGCGTGTCAATCGAAAGCTTGGAAAAAGGGGAAGAAGATGAGGTAAGAAACGAGAGGGAAGGATTTGGGTAGGACTAGTTTGATCAAAGAAAACCACGACCTACACCAAAATCACTTCAAAATCGCCAATCACCTAAACGCCGCAAAGAAATCCCGCTTGTATCATCATAATTTCCCCAAAAAAGAAAAACATTAGCCACATTGATTCAATAATATTATTTTTGTTATAAGTTATTTAAATAATTCACAATACCTCATGCCTTGAGAACACTCTTTGTTATTCCCGCATTTGGTCCAAGAGATTTGATAGTCAATTCCCGCAACATTCGGCGTTTATATAGTTAGCAAATTGTAAAGCGGTTTTAATTGTCATTACGCTAGAATATCGCTTACACCTCCGTGATTACTTGTCCCCATATCCGGTTTAATATACCTACAACATATATTTTTTATTATTAGTACTTTGTAAATGTATTTATAGGTTTTATGAGTCTCCCAATATATTCCCGCCAAATGGAATAAATACCAACATAATCAAGGAATATGTATTTCCACGAAATTATGGGAAATATATTCCTGGATTTTTCTACATGAAAATATATTTTGTAAAAATTTAGTATTGAAATATATTTTTAGTTATGGAAATATATTTCCCGATTCGCAAAAAATTGGTAAGACCATTCTCCACCATTCCAAGTCGCTCATACAACTGCTCATCTTTGAAATATTGTGTCCTCAAAACTTATGGCCACAATGACAATAAATGTCCTTGATCAGTTCCATAATCGTTACCCTCTTTGGTAGCCATTTGGCATAACCATTGCATGGCTTTTTATGGTCGAGCAGTATGCGGATCAGCTGCAGTATGTATTTTTTGAGAGAAAGAAATTGCAGACTCTTTGCGTACCAATCCAGACGCAAGGCATTCGTCAGTTATAAACGGAAAAAATGGTAAACGAAAGAGATATAATCTTAACTGCGTGACACTGCTTTATTTAGGTTCATTGGTTATAATGAGATAATGCTCTACATAAACATGGAAGTTTAAATATTTTTAGGAAATATTTTGTCGGAGCTCCTTCTCATTGAAATCAACTAATCGATATCGCTTTTGAAGTCTCCCCATGCTCCACTTTCATATCACTTCCCCATTACATCTTTCAAACATTTCATTCTAGCCGACTCATCCGTTATTTTCATGTTGCCGATCCTCCAAATAGGTGGAGAATAGGATTTTTGGCATCCAAATAGTATTTTTGACATCAAACAAAGATGATTCAAACTCTCCAACGTACCATGCTTTGTTCCCGCAATTTTATAACACTCATTAGATGTAAATGTTTTAAAAGTGTTTAAAAATGTGTACCCATTATGTTTTAGAGGGTGTAGTATATATGAGAACCTCTTCCATTATATCCTCAATAATATATTGTGCCCATCGGTTCCTTTTAACGAATGCTTTTGTAACTTTAAAATTCTTGGCACTCTTCTAGATGCACTGGAATATAATCTACGTGCAGACTCCGGTAAACAACCATGAACACATGTTGAACTCCCTTCTCCTGTTTCACATTAATATGTTTTAAGTAGCACCCTTATCATTTAAGCCAAAATTTATCATTTTGTATGCTGAATATCTAAAAAAATTTCAAAATAAATTATGCAAACACGGTATTTTGAATTGTGGTATTCTAAGATAGTATTTTTCAAGATATGCCTCTTCCATTCTCATGGCGTGCAAGTGATTTAGAAACAAAAATGTTTGAAACTTTTTCATGAAGCTCTATTTTAATGATCGAATTTATTTTTCCCTACCAACTTTACATCATTGTGTTACTTGTAGGTTTATGTTGCCTCTTTACTTTCTCCATTTATCTTTGCTAGTACGCTCGACAAGAAAGTTTATGTGATTTTAAAATCGAATTACTTATACCTCTTTCACCCGCATCAAGTAATCCGCATTATGTCCCAATAATTCCTCTCCATCACATTTTCTTTCGCTTGGAATATCGCTGATTCCGCCCATCAAGAACCATCATTGTTAAACGCAATATGTCCAAGTGTTGATTAGTACAACAATTCCTTTATGTTTATATTATGTAATGTTCCATTTTTTAATAAACAGATACACAAAAGTAAAAGAACGTAAATATTACATTAGGATTAATCTAATATATTTGAAGCACTCGGACACTGCCTCCCATTGCTATTTTCCTCATATTCCTTGTTGCATTCAGGACAAAAGTACATGCAACATCAATCATCTCTAAGCGAGTTATCTGCGCCAAGATAGTCAATGTATCTCCTTCCCCGTAATAACATCACGTCAAATTTTTGGAGTCGTCTAATAGATTAATAGATTAGTTCATACCTCAATCTCATAATTCATAGTCATCTCACATAGTACCTGGTATTGACATCTTGTGTTTTCGTTCAATGTTGAATAGATTGCCCGATCCATTTGGATGGTAGTCACGTTGATGTTGTTGTTCGATTCATTGGAGCTTGTCCATGCAAATAAGACAGAGGTTCCATATTGAGTGATTTTGTTTGGTTATCGTTGATGGTGGTTTTTAAACAAGGGGTAAAACCGTAAAACCCCATGACCTAGTGTTACCCGCAACACATTAACTAAGAGCATTTAACTCAAAGTGTAAATACTTAATAGGGTATTTTTTTCAAAATACCAGATTAGGGTTTTCGACAAAGAACCCTAATTCCAAAACCAAGCCGCATCACAGCACCATGGCAAGAATGCCAAACCAAGCCGCATATCAAGCGCACCATGGCAACAATGCCAAACCAAGCCGCACCATGGCAACCATGCCAAACCAAGCCGCATACTCGCGCACCATGGCAACAATGCCAAACCAAGCCGCACCCTCGCGCACCATGGCAACCATGCCAAACCAAGCCGCATATCGCGCACCATGGCAACCATGCCAAACCAAGCCGCACTCTGCGCACCATGGAAACCATGACAAACCAAGCATCAATCTGCGCACCATGGCAACCATGCCAAACCAAGCCGCACTCTGCGCACCATGGCAACCATGCCAAACCAGCCGCATATTTGGCGCACCATGGCAACCATGCCAAACCAAGCCGCAGATATGCCTTTGGCCCACGACCATGGCAACCATGCCAAACCAAGCCAACACTCTGGCACCATGGCAACCATGCCAAACCAAGCCGTACTTCGCGCACCATGGCAACAACGCCATACTTTCACCAGCCGCTATGCCTTTGGCCCGCAACAAACATAGCGCCCTAGGTTTCTAAGACTTGCAACTAGGTCAACATGGCCAAAGACGTGCCATTGCCTTTGGCACATGGTCGCACGTGCCATTGGCACATGCCAACACGTCTCGCAAGCCATATTTCCGAAAGCCGCTATGCCTTTGGCCCACGCCAAACATAGCGCCCTAGGTTTGCAAGATTTGCAACTAGGTCAACATGGCCGCACGTGCCATTGGCAAATGCCAACACGTGCCGCAAGCCATATTTCCGAGTCGCTATGCCTTTGGCCCACGCCAAACATAGCGCCCTAGGTTTGCAAGACTTGCAACTAGGTCAACATGGCCGCACGTGCCATTGGCACATGCCAACACGTGCCGCAAGCCATATTTCTAAGCCGCTATGCCTTTGTCCCACGCTAAACATAGCGCCCTAGGTTTGCAAGACTTGCACCAGGTCAACATGGCCGCACGTGCCATTGGCACATGCCAACACGTGCCGCGAGCCGTATTTCTAAGCCGCTTATGCCTTTGACCCACGCTAAACATAGCGCCTCCTAGGTTTGCAAGACTTGCAACTAGGTCAACATGGCAAAGACGTGCCATTGGCACATGCCAACACGTGCCGCAAGCCATATTTCCGAAGTCGCTATGTCTTTGGCCCACGCCAAACATAGCGCCCTAGGTTTGCAAGACTTCCAACTAGGTCAACATGGCCGCACGTGCCATTGGCACATGCCAACACGTGTGAAGCCATATTTCCGAGTCGCTATGCCTTTGGCCCACGCCAAACATAGCGCCCTAGGTTTGCAAGACTTGCAACTAGGTCAACATGGCCGCACGTGCCATTGGCACATGCCAACACGTGCCGCAAGCCAGATTTCTAAGCCGCTATGCCTTGGGCCCATGCCAAACATAGCGCCCTAGGTTTGCAAGACTTGCAACTAGGTCAACATGGCCGCACGTGCCATTGGCACATGCCAACACGTGCCGCAAGCCATATTTCCGGAAGTCGCTATGCCTTTGGCCCACGCCAAACATAGCGCCCTAGGTTTGCAAGACTTGCAACTAGGTCAACATGGCCGCACGTGCCATTGGCACATGCCAACACGTGCCGCAAGCCATATTTCTAAGCCGCTATGCCTTGGGCCCACGCCAAACATAGCGCCCTAGGTTTGCAAGACTTGCAAACCTAGGGCCAACATGGCCGCACGTGCCATTGGCACATGCCAACACGTGCCGCAAGCCATATTTCTAAGCCGCTATGCCTTTGGCCCACGCCCAACATAGCGCCCTCATGCCAACACGTGCCGCAAGCCATATTTCTAAGCCGCTATGCCTTTGGCCCACGCCCAACATAGCGCCCAGGCTTGCAAGACTTGCAACTAGGTCAACAAGGCATTCCGCACATGCCATTGGCACATGCCAAACACACACGCTGGTAGCCTAACTTGCAAATCGTGCAACCTACCACCAAGGCATTCCGCACATGCCATTGGCACATGCCAAACACACACTGGTAGCCTAACTTGCAAAATGTGCAACCTACCACCAAGGCATTCCACACATGCCAAACACACACGCTGGTAGCCTAACTTGCAAACCGTGCAACCTACCACCAAGGCATTCCACACATGCCAAACACACACGCCGGTAACCTAACTTGCAAACCGTGCAACCTACCACCAAGGCATTCGCACATGCCATTGGGCACATGCCACACGCGCCACTAGCAGCGCCACTTGCACTCAAGATGCAACCAACACTGAGACATCGACACAAACCGGGGGATGCTTCTTTAGGGTTTTGGTTTGGCGGTCACAAGATGATGCAACAGCATTAATTACGCTCACATTAAGAAAGCGTGAAAAGGAATAAAGCTACAAATAAAAGAGGAAATAATGGTGAAAAACGTTTTCGCCCATTAAACCATGCTATTACCACCTCCTCCCATTATTTCACCCTTTACTCTCTTCCTTCATGAGGCCAGGGTACGTTTCAATCTCGGTTGTATAAATAGGTCTTACCTATTTCCACCGGACAACAAGTCTTGGCCAGAGAAATATACTACACTTACACTCGTGAAAAGGCAACTTTGCAAGCTCTCTCAAAAGCTTCCATCTCTTGCAAGCTTCCTAAGCTTTCGCTTTATGATACAAGTCGAGATACTACTCTCCTCAACACCTTTCTTTGCTTCCCTCCCCAAATCAACCCTTCTCCTCCACTTTGTTTTAGAAACCCAACCTATGTTTTGAAAAAGATAAACAAGGTTCAATGTGGTACCAACAAGTTATGGATGTAGATTATGGGGCACTAATATAAAACTTCCCATTTCTAATTAGTGCCGGGTTCTGGCAAGAAAATAGGATGGATGTAAATCATTAATGAGTCTCGTGATTAGTAAAGGTGTATCGCGAAAACACCTTCGAGACTTACCTATATGAGTATGGAAATCAGGTCGTTTCCTAAGAGAAGAAGATCGTTCTCTAAAGAAGACTCATGAATCAAGGATATAAGCACATGGCCATTAACGTGCTTGGCTACAGAACATATGATTTATGAAATCAATATGTGTGGAGACTCCGGTTTTATCATAAGGGATACTTGGTTCAAGACTAGTTTCACCATAGAATCTCGATAAGGCTTTGAGTTTCTTACACGAAGTGAAGGTTCAAATCCAAAAGATACCTATCATTTATGTGTTGATTTCAACGATGATGCTTAGTCTCAATTGTGCTTGAACTACGTTGGCTTGATCCTAATCGGCACGCTGCTGCAGTCACTTGATGATGCGGTCACTCGATTTAAAAGTTTTTAACTTTGTTTTATGGTTTTTTGAAAATAGGGGAGAATGTTGGAATATTTTCAATCACGCTATCCAGAGGGGGTCCTGGGGTGTAGCCCCAGCCGTGGTCGAAATCAAGCTTCTCTTACAAACATAACCGTAATCTTGAATCCAACAGACGCTATTGATGTCTGATGATGAAGAGACTCATCGTTTCGAGAAGAGAAACCTGTTGGTGAAAAGATGTCTCTTCCCAACAGATGGAAAACCTCTATAAATAGCATCTCCCACCACTGCTTCATATCATTCGAAAAACCTTTTCGTTTTCTCTCTTTTCTAAAAGCATCATCATAAATTTTGTTTACATGTGTTCTTGATTGGATCAAGGGGTACAAACCTTGAATTGATTTCGTTGTAGGGCTTTCATTGTATCCCAAGGCATTATTTCACATACCCGTTGTAATCGCCAATTTATTGGGAGGGTAGAAATAATTGTCTAAAAGAAATCTTATGAGCCTTGAAAGTTTGGAGTACAACAATCTCTTCCTGTATTATTCCATCTTCTATTGCAACCCAGTTTTTGCAACAATTATTTGACATGATCATAGGACTCCATAACAACTGCTAATCCTTAAAGTATATACAGATGTACGTTTTTCCATGTAATTACTACGCGATTAATACTAGGCGACACTGAAGGAAGGTTAGTCCTGCTCCAGTTTTTATTTGGCCAGGATCACATCAAGTGAAAAATATATAATGATGCAACTTGGGATCTAATTGAACCTCAGGGTTAAACAGTACGAAGAAACTGATACCAGTGCTGAAGTAGGCATGAAATACAAAAAGAAAAAAAAACTAATACATCCATAAGAAGATGGCAAATTGATTGCTGTCGAGAGTTACTGCAATAGTTCTTAAGAAGTTTACTGATGAATGATGACAGACTCTAGTGGCTTTACGATGGATGACTATTGTCTAACCCATGTTCTGCCAAATCAGTCCTCCCAGTGCAGTTGTGACAAACGACAATTCTACTGTTTTATTGTATCATTTTACAGTTAGCAAATGATGTTACTCCTACAAGTATAATTTCAAAGCTAACGTTGCTTATGATGCATGTTCCTCCTTGTCTTGTCCCCCCAGCTTGTATGCAACTGCTGAAAACTTTGATTCGCACAAGTCAAATCAAGCTGAAATCTGATGTAGAGAAAGCAATGTGAGTTGTGGTGTCCCTTGGAGGACGATGACTCCAAGTAAGCACATAAAATTCCATTCAAATATGTAATTCACTTTTGGGTTGGAAAACTAGTATGAAATCCTTTATTGTTATTTCTTTAATGGCTAATGTGGATTCCTTTGGGCGTCACAGAGATGCAACTTACAACACGTCTGCTGTTGATTCCTACCGATAAGCTTGCAGAACTAATGGGTGGCCAAAAAGCTGCAAGTACGCCTAGAGACTTCCTTGTTACAAGCAGAGCCAGGCGGCAAATATCATAATTACCAAGTAGGTACTTCTACTTTCGTCTTTGTTTCTTCGTGATGACTTACTTCATTTGCATTGCATTCCTTTACCCAACCAAAAGGAGGGCCTGATTTATTAAGTGATTCTAAACTCTCCACATAACTCACCGGTAGACTCCATGCCATATGATCAAAACCACGGATTTCAAAGACTTTGGTCGAGTCATTATTAGGGTCATATAGAATATTTTTCTCGCCAACATCTATTAGAGCCATGCCGTTTGCAGAAGACCATGCCAGCTTGAAGCAAACAGTATTGATAGGGAATGGTTGTTTAAAGCTGAATTGTTTAGTCCAAGATTCTCTCACTCCATAATCTTGCATTACCCAAACATCAATGGGGAAGAGACGCCCACCAAAAAGAATCAAACAGAGACGGTCCTCCAGTAGCCCCACATGGTCATACGGACTATCTATTCGCTGAAGGTGAATAATTTCTTCTGGATACAAGAAATCCACAAATGTCTCGCTTCTGATATCAAAAGAAACTATAACTCTGGAATTTTTTGCATAGACATAGCCAGGCCAATGAAGAGCACCATTCAAAAGCCAAACAGAAAAGTATCTTGGAGGAAGAACCAGGTACGGGTTCATGCATTGGATTGTATTATACGAGTTTGATCCTAACGTGTAGACCTCAACTTGAGAATAACTAAAAGAGCTCATATCATCTTCCCAAACTAATAAAATTTTCAGCAATTTGTAATCGTCAAGGTGGCTGTCGTAACCAAACCCATATCTAACTATGTCTCTGCATTTTTCCGACTGGTCATGGAAGCATGATAATATCTTACATTCACCGGTTGAAGGGTTCCAAATACAAAATGTAGAATCTTCATCTGATATGCATAGGCAAATTAAACCATGACAAGAGCCCACTACTTGAATAACACAGTCCGAATCCCAGTGACGTTGGAAAAACTTATTATTCATTGTGATAGATCCATCACATGTAACGGTGGACGCTGGTGCTTCTGATGATGCTGATAATATCGAAGCAGAATCTATTGAACGACATATAGGATTCATGCACTCCACGAGAGATATAAGCATGAGCCTAGGTTTTTTCTTGTTATGGTTAATAAGGAGGTGATCCTTAATAAATTTAGGGTTATAGAGTAGTCTGCACAAAGGTTTACATACACACCTGCAACTTTGAATAGATTCCACCGGTAACCTTAAGAAAACATCTGCCTGAATCTCTTCTGGTAGCCTCGTAACCAACATCTTTTCTTTTATTCCTTTCTTATTCCTAGTTAGGGTTTGCTTTCAACAGATTCGATCAAATGATGCAGCAGCAGCACTTCATTTTATAGCTAGTTTACATCTAGATTATGATTTGTAAGTCTAAACCTAGCTACGATTTTGGACTTTAGGGCTTGGCCGCTTGGGTTCGTTCGGATCGGGCCAAGAATAGTGCCAAGTGGAGGGGCTAGCTTAGCTACACATCCTAATTTTCACCACCATTGCCAAACAATACATAGAAAATATAGAAGAAGAGCAAGGCCAATGAACTGGCTGAAAAACAAAATGAGACGAATAATCAAGCGGAATGGTTGCTACTTTAAATGTCCTCCTCCTCTCCTAAAGTTTCACTAATTAATTAGAGATTTCAGCTCGTTCTGAAACTAAGTCTTAAGGCTAAGTCCTATGGGCTAGATTGGACTACTAGATTTGCCAAAAAGTGTTGCAAATCATGAAAAAAGTGTGGGAAAAAAGTTAACACTCAATCTGGCTACTTCTCTCTCCTAGTATTTGCTCGCAGTCGCACTATCGGCGAGATTGAAATGCCGAACCGTTCGGCGCTCAAAAAGTGACCAAAACGCCGAACCGTTCGGCGCTCAAAAAGTAACAAAAACGCCGAACCGTTCGGCACTCACAAAAATCACAAAAATCTAACGGCTGAGATTTAAGCGCCGAACCGTTCGGCGCCCAGAAAAACGCCGAATTGTTTGGCGCTCACAGATGACGTGGATGGCCAAACTAGCAGCTAGATATCTAGCCCATAGGACTTAGGAGGTTGCCCAAGCTGACGTGGATGGCCAATCTAGCAGCTAGATATCTAGCCCATAGGACTAAGCCTAAACTTTGGCCAAGTCCTATGGGCTAGATCGGGACCTGTTGATTGCAAATCATGAAAAAAGTGTGGGAAAAAAGTTAACATTCTTTAAAGCTACTTCTCTCTCCTAGCATTTGCTTGCACAACTATCGGCGAGATTGAAACGCTGAATAGTGCGGCGCTCAAAAAGTGACCAAAACGCCCAGAACCGTTCAGGCGCTCACAAAAATCTAAACGGCAAAGATTTAAGAGCCTAACTGTTCGGCCTCAAAAGTAAACTAAAACGTGAACCGTTCGGGCGCTCGGAAAAAAGTCGAATTTTTCTTGGCGCTCACATATGACGTGGATGGCCAATCTAGCAGCTAGATATCTATCCCATAAGACAGAGCCTTAGGCTAACCCCTATGGGCTAGATTGGCCAAAAAGTGTTGCAAATCAAGAAAAAAGTGTTGGAAAAAAATTAACAGTGATAGTTGATAGTTCTCTCACCTAACAAGTGCTCATGATCCAACTATCGAGCGAGATTGAAACGCTGAACCGTTCGGCGCTCAAAAAGTGACATAAACGCCGAACCATTCGGCGCTCTATATTTTTTACTAATTTTTGAGAGAGAATGTGATGGAGAGAGAAGAAAAAGAGGGAGAGAGAGACAGAGTTAAAAAAGAGGGAAAACGTGATGGAGGGAGGAAAAAAAGGGAGAGAGAGGAAAAAGGTGGAGAGAGAGATAATGATTAGTTTTTTGAAAAATAAAATTATGTAACGCCGAACCATAGATTAAGAATACCATTCGACGTTTAGTCTGTTTTATTCAAATAAGTTTCACTGCTAGATTAGCAATACCATAGGACTTAGGAGGTTGACAGGCTGACGTGGATGGCCAATCTAGCAGCTAGATATCTAACCCATATGACTAAGCCTAACAATTATGTTCTTCATGTGCGAAAACAAAATATGGTTGGACTTGGTCATACAAAAACAATTTAACGGAGGAAGAGGAAAATGTACGTTGAGATTGGATGCATTTTTTATTATTTCGGAGATCGTAGAGGAAAGGTGGTCTACAAAAACACTCAAATCCCACTGCCCACCCGTGCGTCAAAGTAAGCATTCTTCAGCGACACTGTTAAATATACAGAAAATTCCAAACAGCAGATGAAATTAAAGAATATTCAAAATCACTCGGTTACCAAATTCTTTCTATGAAGCCTTTTTTTTTTTTTTATTTTTACCTGCAATTTGCTTAAAACTAACACAAAATTTCTAACCTTTTGAGAGCACTTCAGCTACCAGATTTTCTAGCAAGCAAACTTGGATATTATCTTTAGTACATATACATATTTATGTTGTTCCATGTGCGATGGCATTAGTCCTGCTCCAGTTTTTATTCGGCCATTTCACTATTGCAGATCACATCAATGTTCGAGTTACGAATCTTCATGTGAGCAACTGATCTCCACTAAAACTGGATGATACCCTCTTAAGGTGAATAAAAAGAAAAATATATAGCGATGCAATTTGTGATCTAACTGAACTTCAGGGTTAAACAATACGATATATGAATTTATAGAAACCGAGCTAGGTATAACAATATTTAAGAAAAGTTCAGCATAAACTAGGTCTTTGTTTCTTCGTGATCGCTTTATTTGCATTGCATTCCTTTATCCAACCAAAAGTAGGACCTGATTTATCAAGTGATACTAAACTCTCCACATAACTCACCGGTCGACTCCGTGCCGTATGATCAAAACCTTGGACTCCGAAATCTCTGGTTGAATCATTCTTAGGATCATATAGAATTTTTCTCTGGCCAACATCTATTAAAACCTTGCCGTCTGTAGAACACCATGCCAACTTGAAGAAATAAGTATGGATAACGAATGAACATTTAATGCTGGCTTGTTTGGTCCAAGATTCTCTCACTCCATAATCTTGCATTACCCAGACATCAAGGTACTGACTCCCACCATAAAGGATCAAACAGAGACGGTCTTCCAGTAGCCCCAGATGGTCAAAATATGGATTACTTGTTCGCCTAAGATTAATAATTTCTTCTGGATACAAGAAATCCACAAATGTCTCGCTGCTGATATCAAAAGAGATTATAACTCTGGAACTTTTTGCATTGCTAAAGCCTGGCCAATGAAGAGCTCCATTCAAGAGCCAAACGGAAGAATGACCTGGAGCAAGAACAAAGTATTGGTTGTTCATGAATTGGATAGTTTTATACGAGTTGGATCCTAATGTATAGACCTCAACTTGAGAAAAACTACTGTAACAGAGATTCGTCCCATGCGCCACAGTTTTTACAATTCTAACCAATTTGTAATCGTCAAGGTGGGAGTCGTAACCAAACCCACATATACCTTCCATGCTATTTTGCCCAAACATATCACGGAAGCATGATAATATCTTATATTCACTAGTTAAAGGGTTCCAAACACCAAATCTACATTCTTTCTGATTTGACATGCGTAAGCAAATCAAACCATTACAAGATCCCACTACGTCAATACAGTTGTGCGGATCCCTGTCACCTTGGAAAAAGTCGTTATTCATTGGAATAGCTCCATCACATGTAACAACAGTTGACGCCGGTGATGCTGATGATGCTGATAATATTGAAGCAGAATCTATTGAACGACAAGTTGGATAATGAATATTCCACGACACCGAAGATATAAGCATGAGCCTAGGGTTTTTCTTGTTACGGTTAAGGATGTGATCTTTAATAAATTTAGGGTTATAAAGTAGATTGCACAAAGTTTTGCTTACGCACCTGCAACTTTGAATGGATTTCACAGGTAACCTTAAAAAAATGTCTACCTGAATCTCTTCCGATAGCCTCATCATCGGCATCTTTTCTTTTCTTATTCTTAGTTAGGGTTTGGTGTCAACGGGCGACATCTTTTCTTTTCTTATTCTTAGTTAGGGTTTGGTGTCAACGGGTTCTCTGCACCATTTCATTATGTAGCTAGTTCTAGACTATGATTTATAAGTGTAAAAACCTGGCTATGAATTTTATGGCTTGGGTTCGTTCGGATCGGGCCAAGTTTAGTGCCAAGTGGTGGGCTAACTCGGTTGCACACTCTTGTATAGATCACGTACTAAACATCACGATGTATGAACACTTGTGGTCCGGGGCGGAGCTAGAAGGTTTTGGTTGGGGACAACCATATGCACATACAGGGCCGTAGCAAACTATTAGGGGGCTCTAGGCTAAGTTAGAGAAATGGGGCCCTATGTAAACATAAATATATACTCTCTCCATCCCATTATTAATTGACATAGTAGTACAATTTTGAAATGATTTATCTCTCAAACTATACCATGGATATTCGTAAATTTTATATGATTGAAAACATTTTAAAACACCTTCTCAACGAATATAAACATGAGTATCAAATAATATAAAATTAACTATTAATGGGACAAAATATAAAAAAAAATAGGTCAATTAATTGTGGGACAGAAGGAGTATTTTCTTGTTTGTTCTGGACAATCAAATGATAATATTGGCCATAAAAGAAAAATATACCTTATATCTTGCTAAGATCGGTATTCCTGCCATTTTCGAAACAAAATTATCAATTATGTGACCAAAATCATCAATTTACCAACTATCAACTTCCAAAAACTTTGTTGTTTGGACAAACCAACTGTAACTTGGATTATCAATAGAATTTTGTATGATACAAAAAGATTGGGTTCGTAGACTTCAGTATCAACACTTCTTTTGCTTTTCTTGTTTGGGAAGGTAAAAAGCTTCCGAAAGTTTCAACCCGCATATAAGTCAGGCCCGTTAATATGGACACCCAAATCATGCCTTAGATAACTTTCATGCTTGATCTAGAAGCCGTTAAAAATGATGTTGCCCATTGTCCAACTTGCAACATATTTACACCCAGCAACTACTTAGATTATATTGTTCAATTAAAATTTACTTTGGTTTTAATTAGGGAAGGGAGAAAACCATAGAAGTTGTAAATGGTAATAAATAATGATTGAAAAACAGAAAATTGACTTTAATGGGAAATTCATATACCAGATCGGAAATTTGAGAAGAAATAAATCAGACGTTAACCATCTCTTATACAAAACCAATAGGATTTGGGGGCCCCTGATATTTGGGGGCCCTAGGCCGTCGCCTAGCTGGCCTATGCTCAACGACGGACCTGTGCACATATTATCTCAGATAACTGCAACTGAAGGGTGCAAAAAAAAAAATTAGACATTTTTACCACCAACAGTGTAGTAATTTGTTCACTCTTTGAAGGAAAAATACTAAAAACACATAATCAACCGATCAATCTGAATATTAATTAGTGTGATTTAATATTTGCATATAGATAAGTTTAAAATTATCTTATCTAACGATAATTAGGGGGACAAATATTCAATTTCCTAAATTATCTCTACTAATTTCCTAAATCATCTCTACTAGTTTCTGTTTGATCAAAAACTAGGGAGGACAACTGTCCTCCCTAGTCCTGGCATGGCTCCGCCCCTGCTTGTAGTCTTTTAAGGGCTAAAACTTAAAGACCATTAATATTATAGTGTTTGTGATCTTAGATATAAAGGAATAATTAATTGGGGAATATGGGAATTAATTGGGGGATATAGCTACAAGACAAAAACGGTGTCCCAATAGCAGTGGGGTGACCCCTATGTAATTATTTTTTTAATTCCTAATCTAGCCCCACTAATCGGGATTATTGATATTATAATTAGTAAAATGTTAAGTATTTGGGGGATAAATTAGTGTGTATTTATTTTTATTTGAATTTGTGTGGGTTAGTTGAGAGTAGAAGGAGGGAAAATGGTTTTTGAGTGGAATTTTTTTTTTTAAAATGGAAGATGATTGTGATGAGAGAATTGCTGCTAAGAGGTTGAAAATTTGATTTTTTTCTTTGAATCCACCATTGTTGCAGCTGAAAAAGCTTGGTGTCGGCATGGTATTCAACCAAAAAACCATGCCGGGATTTGGCCGGAAATTTTCATAAATTGTTTGCCACTATCCGGGGTTCGGGTTCGGGCGTAGCACGGTTATCTGATTTTGAGCATGCCGGAACTATTTCCGCATGGTTTTTGCTTAAATTTCTATGCTTAACATGATGAAAAGTATCCGAGAAAATTGATTTTTTTTTTCACTTAACTACCGGCATTGATAGATTTATATCGATCATGCCTAGGCATTTAGTTCCGGCATTGAATTTCATCACTTCCGCATGGTCTTCATCATTTCCGACATATTCTTCATCACTTCCGGCGTGGTCTTCATCCTAAATAACCATGCCTAACTCACTTCCTGTGGTCTTCATCCTAAATTTCTATGCCTACACATGATGAAAAGTATTCGGAAAATTGATTTTTTTCACTTGACTACTGATTATTAATAGATTTATATCGAGCATGCCGGAATTTAATTCCGGTATTGAATTACATCAATTCAGCATGGTCTTCATCACTTCCTGCGTGACCTTCATCATTTCCGACATGTTCTTCATCACTTCCGCATGGTCTTCATCACTTCCTAGCGTGGTCTTCATCATTTCCGGCATGCTCTTTATTATTTCCGACATGTTCTTCATCACTTCCTAGGCAGAGAAGGAGAAGAGAATTTAAAAGGACATGGGAAAATTTAGAATTTGAAAGAGAATGGGGAACATTTGGGTTTCAAAGTTTTTACCCTAAAAGATTAATAAGAAGTGGAGATGGAAATGGGGAATATGATTTTGTTTGAGGGAAGGGTGTTTTAGTATTTTCGCCCCCAAAAGTCACCCCTTAGCACACACCATGGGTTGGGGGAAGTAATTCATATCCCCAATTAATTCCCATATCCCCCAATTGCGCGTTCATATAAAGACTTATTGATAGACACATTTTTGTGCCTGAATTGTCCTCAGTGTCTTTATTGTTGGTACTCGATTCTGTACTTATTATGGTGTTTTTGTGTGTGTAGGTATTTTTGGGGAATAAACATTTTTGGAAAATTCGGCTCGAAAAATTATGCGGAGCACCCCCCGGAGGACATTTGCTATGCGGACTCTTACTTTGGATAAGGGGCACCTACTATTCGCACCCGAGTTCTTGATAGGGGGCAACCCTTTCTTCTTCGTTTGAAACTGTTTTGGCGCGAAAATATTTCTCTCACCTGTGGAAACTGCTGGAGTGGATTTGACGGAGATTTTCTCGGATTTTTGGGTTGAATTGGACTCTTATCATCCTGTTACACCTAATCAGGGCCGGTAAGGAGGTTTGTTTCGAGAAAAAGGAATAGAACGCGCGAACATAAGAAACAGAGAGGATAAATATTCTCGAGGATTTTCTCCGAGTTATTTTTTTGAGTTTGCGCGTGACACGAGAGTGGTTTACTCAATCTGTTGCCTGCTGTTGATGGTGGTTTTTAGACAAGGGTAAAATCGTAACCCCCGAATGACCTGTTTACCCGCAACACATTAACTAAGAGCATTTAACTCGTGTGTAAATAATTAATAGGGGTATTTTTTCAAAATACCAGATTAGGTTTTCAACACGTAACCTAACTCCAAAACCAAGCGCACCCCCGCGCATCATGGCAACAATGCCAAACCAAGCCGCACCTCGCGCACCATGGCAACAATGCCAAACCAAGCCGCACCACTGCGCACCATGGCAACAATGCCAAACCAAGCCGCATATCATTGCGCGCCATGGCAACAATGCCAAACCAAGCCGCATCTTGCCACTACACCAAATTCCTGGAATCGTAACAGGCATTCGTAACGGCTTATGAGCCGTTACAAATTTCCCGTTACAAAAGGCCGTTACAAAAAATTCGTAACAGGCTTAAGCCGTTACTAAATTTTTAAAAATTCGTAACAGAGCTAAGCCGTTACGAATTTTTTTATAGGCGTGCCACTCGCACGCTTGGTCACACTTGTGTCGTCACACCTTGTGTATGTGCGTGTGCCACTCACACGCCTAGCATTATATTTCCACCCACGATTAGTTATACGAGAGGATATTTCCTCCCACGAGTGTGCCATTCACATGCGTGAATTCTATGGATAAGCCAGCAGAAATCGAGTTTGATTTTCATTTTTCATTTTTTTGTCTTCTGCACTGCTTCTCTTCCTCCTCTCAGGCGATTTTTCTAGGGTTCATCACTGTTTCATCACAGAGATTGTTTTAGCCAAGAAACATCATAGAAAACTCTTTAATCTTTTCAACACCTTTCAATCATCGATCTATGTAAGTCTTAATCGTTAGAAGTTTTTCGATTTTTAGGGTTTCATCTTTTTTTTAATCGATCATTTTTAGGGCTTGATTCATCTTTATCTTCCAGTTTTTCATCGATCTGTGTAAGTGTTAATCGTTAGAGTTATGTTTTGTTAATCTTCTTCATATAAATCTAATTCTATTTTTTTTTTCTAATTTACTGTTAGGGTTTGAAGAATTTTGAAGAGTTGAAGATTGAAGAATTTTGAAGACTTAAAAGGTATAAGTTTCGAAACATTGAACTGATTTTAGGGTTTTATGTTAATTTCGAAATTTTCTATTTTTTTTTTACTTTGTAACCTAATTTCTAGTTTGTAATCTAATTTCAATAAGTTCTAATTTATAAGTTTTGTGCTGATTGACATCATTAGCTTCACTTGTCAGTTCTAGTTTTTGATCCACTAGTCTTGTGTAAAGATGCATTCTCGCATCGGACATGGTGTAGTTTTTTTGCCTTAGAAGCATACTAAGTTGAGTAGGCGAGAGTGCTACACGATAAAGTCTTATATAATCTTGGAAGGTTTGATGAGAGCTAGATAAACTTGGACCTAGCTAGATGTGTAACAACGGAGCGTGTGTGGGTATGGCGAGAGCGTAGTTGATTAGTGTGTGTTGTTGTGACATATGATTCAAAGTCGATGCATTTTAAAAGTTTGTCTAATGTTGTTCTATATCTTGGTCTTTGCGAGCCCGGGAGAGGATCCTTTTGGCAAGAGACAAACAGAAAAGAAGCACCGGCTACGGAATCTGTTAAGGTAGTAACCTAAATTCCAGTTTGTATGTTCTATAAATATGCTCATCATGATTTGAACTTTAGTTTCATTTTAAGGTAGTTTTTTTAAGTTTAAATGAACTAAAGTTATGAAGTTTTGTTTTTATATTGACTGATTCTAAGTGAGCATGATGATAACCTTGTCTAGTGGTGATTTACAAAAGCTACTTGTAGCTCATTCTCTCTTCTTTGAGGGGATGTTTATGTCGCTAACTTGCAGGGCTTCGGCAACCCTGTACCACTAGGACTAAGTTATTTTATTTTGTATGTTAAGTTGTGTATAAACGAAGTCTCTGTTTTATGTACTCTCTGTGAGCATGATGATAACTAGTCCTAGTGGTGATTTACAAAAGCTACTTGTAGCTCATTCTCTCTTCTTTGAGGGGATGTTTATGTCGCTAACTTGGGGCTTCGGCCACCCCGCAAAAGTACCACTAGGACTAAGTTATTTTATTTTGTATGTTAAGTTGTGTATAAACGAGTCCGGTTTTATGTACTCTTCTGTGAGCATGATGATAACTACTTGGTCCTAGTGGTTATTCGCAACAGCTACTTGTAGCTCATTCACTCTTCTTTGAGGGGATGTTTCTCATGCGCTAACTTGCGGGGCTTCGGCAACCCCAAAAGTACCACTAGGACTAAGTTATTTTATTTTGTATGTTAAGTTGTGTATAAACGAGTCTGGTTTTATGTACTCTGTGAGCATGATGATAACAGTCCTAGTGGTTATTCGCAAAAGCTACTTGTAGCTCATTCTCTTTCTTTGAGGGGATGTTTACTCGCTAACTTGCGGGGCTTCGACCCCTGCACCACTAGGAATAATTTATTTTATTTTGTATGTTAAGTTGTGTATAAACGAGTCCGGTTTTATGTACTCTGTGAGCATGATGATAATGATCCTAGTGGTTATTCGCAAAAGCTACTTGTAGCTCATTCTCTCTTCTTTGAGGGGATGTTTCTGTCGCTAACTTGCAGGGCTTCGGCAACCCTACACCACTAGGACTAAGTTATTTTATTTTGTATGTTAAGTTGTGTATAAACGAGTCTGGTTTTATGTACTCTGTGAGCATGATGATAACAGTCCTAGTGGTTATTCGCAAAAGCTACTTGTAGCTCATTCTCTCTTCTTTGAGGGGATGTTTATGTCGCTAACCTCATGGGCTTCGGCAACCCTACCACTAGGACTAAGTGATTTTATTTGATTCTTTTAAATATCAATTTTGAAGGGTAATATGTCATCCGAAGTGATCAAGAAATGGTTGAAGTGTCCTCGTAAGTCTTTAGAATTCGAAAGGTGTGAAGTCATTCATAGAGTTTGACAAGAATAATGGTGGTGGGAGTCATTTATTTTCATGCCCTTGTCGTCGTTGTATGAATGGTAAAGGCTTAGTTGCACCGAGTGATATCTCATTGCATTTGCTCAAACATGGTATGCATGAGGTGTACACATTAAGCGCTATCATGGGGAAAGTTCGGTACAAAGCAACCCAATTAACACATAAGGATAATATTATAACCGAGTGTGTAGCGATAATGATGATGTTACAGCGGTTTGAATGAGAATATTACCACGAATGTGGATGAGAATGTTAGGGAAGGGATGGATGATAATGTAGAAGTAGGTGTTGATGAGAATGTTACGCAGTGTTGATGAGAATGTTACGAGCGGGGTTGGATGAGAATGTTGGAACCAAAGGTGTGGTCGAAAAAAGAGATCGGCGGTGAGAAGGCAAGAGAACCATTATATCCTTCATGTCCTAATGGAAAGTCAGTAATGTACGTGACTGCGATAATGATGAACAACATAAAAACTCGATATGGAATTTGGACAATGGTGTTATTCTGCAATATTAGAATTGATGAAAGAGTTGCTTCCCGAAGGTAACACCACCCCCATGTAAGTATCCAGATATCAAGAAGATTATTAAAGAGTCAGGATGGATTATGTGACTTATGATGCTTGTGTAAATGATCAGTATACTTTATTGGAAGGATAATAGTTCATTGGTGAAGTGTCATGTATGTCAAGAACCTCGGTACGTAAGAGTTTTTAATGATGAGAAAAACTTACACAAGTTGCGCAAAAAAGACTTTAAGGCATTTTCCGATAATTGCAAGGTCGAAAAGACTTTATAGTATACCATGGATAGCGAGGCAATGCTTTGGCATTCTAGAGCACGAGAGAGATGTTAATGTCATGCGTCATCCAAAGTGGATTCTACGACTTGAGGTGTCGGATAATTTAATCCCGAATTTGCTAAGGAAGCACGGAATGTTACTCTTGGGATAGCAATCGCGGTTTTAATCCAAATGGATGCTTTGGTCTGAATTATGTTCTGTTGGTAGGTGATACCGTGTCCGTACAACCTTCCTCCTTCGATGTGTATGAAGCGCGAATTTTCCATGTTATGTTTGTTGATATCGAGTCCGAGAGCACCCCGGGTAAAGATATTGATGTTTACTTACAACCATTGATAGAGGAGTTGAAAGAGTTATGGAATGATGGTGTTATGACATTCGAACGACTTCACGAACTCGATTTTCTTTTGAAGGCAAGGTTGTTATGGGCCATTCATGATTTTCCAAGCATTGGGTACGCTAATTTGGATGTGTGACTCATGGGTATTATGCGTGTCCCACCTGTGGTGAAGAAACGATTTGAGTGGCTGCTGTATAGTAAGAAGATATGTTATATGGGACACGAAGATGGCTGCCATCCCAACACAAATCTGATTTGACAAAACAAATTTCGGTGGAGGGTAGAAGATGGTAAAGCTCCATGGCCACTAACGAGATTGCAAGTTCAAGAGATTGTGAAAGATATGAAAAGTAAACAGAGGTAAGGGTAAACCACCAAAGAAGAAACGTAAAGAGGAGCGACGGATAGTTTGCAACGGTGTCGATGAAGATATTTACGACAACTCTCTATTTTCTCGAAGGTCCATACTTCATGATTTGCCGAATTGGGGATCGAACGCAATCCGTCATTGTACGAGATGTTATGCATACGAAAAGAACATAACCGAGCATATTGTTAACACTCTCATGGGTAATAGTAAGTCAAAAGATGGTGTAAATGCACGTAAAGATATGGAATCTATGGGTATTAAAAAGCGGTTATGGGTGAAAGAGGATAGTGCAACTGGTAAAACAACAATGGAAGATGGATCGTTTGCCTTAACTAAAGATGAAAAAGTATCTTTTTGTACAATCTTTGAAGAACTTAAGAGTGCCTTCTAGCTTCGTTCCAATCTTCGCAATGCGTGAGCATTAGTCCACCGGAGACTGAAGAATTTCAAGTCACACGATTACCATGTAATGATGCAATCTCTGTTTCCATTGCTAGTTCATCTTTGCGACTTCATTACCTAAAGATCTGCGAGTTTCTCTTCTCAGTATTAGTATATTTTTCAACATTTTGTGCGCAAAGGTTATCAACAGAGATGAACTTCTACAAGCGAAAGCTAGTCATGTGGAAGCAATGTGCGTAATGGAAAAGTATTTTCCTCCATCTTTTTTTGTTATTAGTATCCACGATGATTCATCCGCCGATGAAGCTTTAATCTGCGGTCAGGTCAGATTTAGGTGGATGTACCCCTTTGAGAGGTAAATACAACCCCTTTGTTGTTTAATTTTTAAGTTGAGAATTACTATTATTGAACTATTAATCATCCTTGAGGATCATTAACTTTTCTTGTAGGTTAATGAAAGGTTTTAAAGGATTGGTGCGCAATAAAAGGTACATTGAGGGGTGCATTGCAAGAGGGTATGCGCTGCGAGAAGCTAGCTTATACCTTATGGAGGACATGTCGGATGATGGTGGTGGTACTCATAAACATACTCGGCAGGCTTTTTGGATGATGACTATGATGGTGCCGATGAGATGCCTCTTAGTTCGGAATGAGTATTACTCGAATCGAGCACAATTTGAACAATGCCGCAACGGATCCTATCTAAGTATGTTGGAATAGATAACCGGCAAAGGTAACTTTTACTTAACTCTTTTATGTTTATTCAAGTCTGAATTTTGTTTAGTCCTCCTTAGCGAGAAATGAAAATATTACAAATTAGAGGGATGTAGCATGATGGTGACTTAGTGCATTTTAGTAGAATGTTTTTGTTAGTTAACATTGAGTTCTTTTGTCGATTATTATGTTTGCATCATCTCGATAGTCTTTGAATTGGTATTGGGCAAGGAAGTATGATTCTTATGTTAACGGTGACACGTCTAATGGTCGGACCTCAAAGAGTTTTCATCTATGGTTGCGCGATGAGGTCTTGTGTTACCCTAAAGCTTTTAGTAGTGGTTTGAATACAACTTGTTATGGTTTTAGTTGTGATATCGACTATGCCATCTTTGTATAACATTATTAAAAGCCAAAGAAACTCGATTCAACACTATGGAGACTCGTGCAAGGACCACTCTTCAAGGCACAATCATATAAGAAATACCAAGTAAATGGGTTTACTTTTAGTAAACAAGAATCAGGGTGAAGAATGTATCACGAGAATAGCGGTGTGTCAATGAAAGTCATTACAAGACTATGCGAAGTCGGTAGGAAGTCGAAATAACTTATTACGGCGTCATTAAAGATATAATCAACTTGAACTATTTGGAATTTGAAGAAACTGTTTTTTATTGTGATTGGGTTAGTGTTGGAGATAAGAATGCTTGCAAAGTTGATGCAGTTTCAAAGGTTGTAAAGGTCAACTTGTCGAAAATGAAAAGCATAAATAGAGTGGTGGATGAGCCGTTTATCCTTGCATCTGAAGCTACTCAAGTGTTCTACTCAAAGGATCTTCTTGAAGAGGATGGTCTGTGGTGTTGCACTCACGACCCGGGTTAACGTCTTCGGTAGATAAATTTGAAGTTCCTACATCTTTTCGATCGGTTCTTCTTGACAATGAGAATTGAAAAAGCTGCTCATTACGATTCATTTTTGAACTCGAAACAGTTGCGATATGTTTTACCTTACCCAATAATATATACAATGACGCCGCTTTTAGCTCTTTTTTCGTGAATTGTTTGGTTTTATTTGTTTGATCACTTATTTTTGAGGTGTTAGGTAGCTTTCTTTTGTTAACGTGGATGCTCTCTTTTAGCTCTGTTTAGTTTTCCTATTTTGATGTTTGAATTTCACGAGGGTATGGCAGCATGATATCAATGAATATGGACAACCAGTTTCCAGGAACGCAACAACATTAGGTCACCGAAGAGGCGCCTTGGCTCGTACACATGTGCCTATTTCATATAAAAGCTGGGATGTTGTTGATGCAAAGTATAAGGATGATATTTGGAAAAACCTCGAAGGTACAATACTTACGAGACATGATTTTTCTTCACTCGTCATTTAACTTCTTTTATCGTTATTGCAAATAAGTAAGGCATTAATTTGTTCTATCTTTCCAGTGAATATGATGTACAGAGACATCAAAGGAAAATATTACGAAGGTAGGTTCTGGTCCATGGAGGAGATTGAAGAGTGAGTTACGCCATGCCTACTATGACCCTGTCCCTACTCATGAAGAAAGGATTCTAAATGTTCCACCAAATGTCAAAGAAGAGGATTGGATAAAATTTTGCGAAAATGAAAGAGAAGAAAAGGCAAAGCAAAGTAGAATCGAGCATAAGAGGAAAAGACAACAATATGGCTACACACATTGTAGTGGTCGCAAATCTCATGCTATGGTGAGAGAGTGAACTGGTACGTATATTCGCAACTTACAACTTTTTTATATTCACAACTTAGTCAGAACTCAATTATATTCACAATTTGCCTCAACATCCTTATGGAAAACTATATGATTTTACATTGTATTTGTAAATTTAGGAGGCGCAAATCTGATGCGGTGATAACTCCCGAGGATGTGTGGGTTAAAGCTCATACACAAGAAGGTGGTTCTATTTTACCTAGCGCGGTGCCATTCGCTGTGAGTCGGTTTACTTTTCGGATTATTTCAACTCTTTTAAAAACATGTACTAGATATTTAAGATATTAGAATTTACTTGGTTGTTATGCTCGACACTACGGGAGAAGCTCAAGAAGGCCCAAGATGAGATCAAAGAAAAAAAGCAGGATGCGGGTCTTCCGGTAGAAGAACCTAGTGCAATGACTAAAGCTTTTGGGGCATTCTAGAGGACGGGTTAGTTCGTTGGTCCTATATCTCGTACGCAAATCAATCTTTCTGCTCCAGTAGCGTCACAAGGTAAATGAACCGAAAGCGAAGGAGGGGGTCTTGGTGGGATGGTGGAAGAAATAGGTGGCAAGGTCTGTGTTCTGATTGATGGCTTTGTGAAGTTGTGTGGTGTAGTGGAAGAAATCAAATCTGCAATTCCAGTATCGGTTGGCTCGAACGTTCCCAACACCTCAAGAGTTGTAGCCTCGCATACTCCATGCAATGTTTACACCACCTCAAACGGGTTCACATCTTTATATGACAAGTTCACCCGTTGGGAATCTTGTATCACCAGTGCGACAAGTTCACTGTGAATTCTGCATCACCAGCTTCATCAAGAGCACGTGGTGGACCGCTTTATTCGTTGTTGAACTTCGAGAATGAAGTAGTTGCAAACGGTGAGCTCTCAGTCTTGGTGCTTTAGCGGAGATCGGTTTCACGGAGATCTTATACCTATACATCTTGCCAAGGTATGTATCGATGATATTCTCATGCCGGATGCAATCATCTGCAAAGCTAACAAGTATGCAGCCACCTTCGGAGATGTCGGAATCGGAGGATATGTGCTTCATCCAAAGATGTGCCTCTCAAGCAAAGACACGAGAGTCCCTTTCTTTTTTGAGCTAATCAATCTCGGCCTTTTTGAGCATCGCTAATATCCGCCTTGACTTATACAGATCTTTTTGTTATACTTACGCGAGTTCAAACTTTTGTACGTATCTTGGTGATGCGCATACTCCTAGGATCTTTTTTTGATTTTTTGGCAGTTCACACTTTTGTACGTATGCTAACCGATGCGCATACTCTTATGCAAATGTGCATAAAAGAGCTTTACTTGAAGCAACTTTTTTTGGTCCAATGTAACTTTTTCTATATATGTGAACACAAACCTAGCTTATGAATGGATATTTTCTTTCAGTTCATCATTTTTTTTTGATATATATGTAGGTGGTTTTTGTTATGTTATATGTAAATGCACGGGGACTTCACACAAGGTCGGTTGAAGCGGTAGTAACCCGATCGGGAAATATCAATCCACAGTAAGTACTTCACTTGGTTATTATACTTAAACTATTAAGTTTAAATTTGTGGCTTTGACACTCGGTTTATACTTGCGAGGTATTGCGGGTGGGAAGAATCAACGTCCTCGGTTGTGTTGATAACTCTCGGGCTAAACGTTCGGAATCATCGAACTCTCTCGAAGGTGAATCTCATTCTTCTTCAATTTCATTTTTCATGGAGATTTCATCCATTAAACTTCTTCATGGATTTTGAAATTAATTTACGGTGGTGTGATTTTTGGGAAATGTATGTGTAGGTTAAGACATAGAGGTCCAGATTGGAGTGGATTACATTGTCATCAAGATTGTTATCTTGCTCATCAACGTTTGGCTATTGTAGATCCCGCTTCCGGTGATCAACCTCTTTACAATGAAGACAAATCTATCGTCAATCACGGTATATATCTATCTATATCTTCCGAAACTTATCATATCCATTTTTGATTATTACTCTATTCTCGCAATTTGAATGACCCGAGACTTATTTGAAATTGATATTGTTGTTAAGTTATTTTGAGTGTTGATTCGACTTTGCAAAACACTTACATAGTTCTCATTATCTAGGTTAACGGGGAGATTTATAACCATGAAGAATTGAGGGCAAAGTTGAAGAATCATAAATTGAACCTAAGTGATTGCGAAATTATTGCTCATCTTGTAAGTATTTGTTCGGAGTTTTGATTTGCTCATTCCCGGGGACTGTTAGAATTTCTATGAACCGATACTTAGTATCCCCCTAGTATTTCATACTTAACAAAAATTTTGATACTTAGAAGAATTTAAGTTCTTTTTGTATTAAGCTATTTGAATGTGATAAGAATTGATTGAATGTGAGATGAATTTGATTGAAGAAAATATTGTTGATTGTGGAGGATGAAATGAAAGGTGTATCCGGTAGTTTTTTGGAATTCCGGCTTATTTCCGTGAGAAAATGAAGCTGGTCTGTCAGCCTTGACAGTCAAAATTGGTCAAGATCTTGACCAATTTTGACCAGTCAAGGTTGACCGGCAATTTTTTTTTGTTACAAAAAGTTCGTAACGGTACCCGAGTCATTACAACATACTGTTGCAAAAAATTCAGTAACGGCCCCGAGCTGTTACCACGTGGCAAATTTGTAACGGCTCTCACTATTATAACATGACCTGTTAAAAAAAAATTAAACGGACCCTGAGTCGTTACCACGTGGCAAATTCGAATGGCTCAAGCACATTACGAGGGCCGTTAAAAAAAAAATCGTAACGGCCACAAAGCCGTTACAAAAAAATGTAACACCCACTTTTGCAACAAAGTAGGCCGTTACAACCCGTTTTTGTAACTACCTGGTTCTCGCTTTTCTAATCCCGAATTTGGTGTATTGTGCGCACCATGGCAACAATGCCAAACCAAGCCGCACCACGCGCACCATGGCAACAATGCCAAACCAAGCCGCACCTCGCGCATCATGGCAAAGAATGCCAAACCAAGCCGCATATCGCGCACCATGGCAACAATGCCAAACCAAGCCGCACCTCGCGCATCATGGCAAAGAATGCCAAACCAAGCCGCATCACGCGCACCATGGAAACAATGCCAAACCAAGCCGCACCTTGCGCACCATGGCAACAATGCCAAACCAAGCCGCACCTCATGCGCACCATGGCAACAATGCCAAACCAATCCGCATATCACGCACCATGGCAACAATGCCAAAACCAAGCCGCATATCATGCACCATGGCAACAATGCCAAACCAAGCCGCACCCTCGCGCACCATGGCAACAATGCCAAACCAAGACGCACCCCCGCGCACCATGGCAAAGAATGCCAAGCCGCTATGCCTTTGGACCACGCCAAATATAGCACCCTAGGCTTGCAAGACTTGCAACTAGGTCAACATGGGCCGCACGTGCGATTGGCACATGCAAACACGTGTCGCAAGCCATATTTCCAAGCCGCTATGCCTTTGGCCCACGCCAAATATAGCGCCCTAGGCTTGCAAGACTTGCAACTAGGTCAACATGGCCGCACGTGCCATTGGCACATGCCAACACGTGTCGCAAACCATATTTCCAAGCCGCTATGCCTTTGGCCCACGCCAAATATAACGCCCTAGGCTTGCAAGACTTGCAACTAGGTCAACATGGCCGCACGTGCCATTGGCACATGCCAACACGTGTCGCAACCCATATTTCCAAGCCGCTATGCCTTTGGCCCACGCCAAATATAGCGCCCTAGGCTTGCAAGACTTGCAACTAGGCCAACATGGCCGCACGTGCCGTTGGCACATGCCAACACGTGTCGCAAGACATATTTCCAAGCCGCTATGCCTTTGGCCCACGCCAAATATAGCGCCCCTAGGCTTGCAAGACTTGCAACTAGGTCAACATGGCCGCACGTGCCATTGGCACATGCCAACACATGTCGCAAGCCATATTTCCAAGCCGCTATGCCTTTGGCCCACGCCAAATATAGCGCCCTAGGCTTGCAAGACTTGCAACTAGGTCAACATGGCCGCACGTGCCATTGGCACATGCCAACACGTATCGCAAGCCATGTTTCCAAGCCGCTATGCCATTGGCCCACGCCAAATATAGCGCCCTAGGCTCGCAAGACTTGCAACTAGGTCAACATTCCGCACATGCCATTGGCACATGCCAAACACACACGCTGGTAGCCTAACTTGCAAACCGTGCAACCTACCACCAAGGCATTCCGCACATGCCAAACACACACGCTGGTAGCCTAACTTGCAAACCGTGCAACCTACCACCAAGGCATTCCGCACATGCCATTGGCACATGCCACACGCGCCACTAGCAGCGCCACTTGCACTCAAGATGCAACCAACACTCGAGACATCAACACAAACTGGGGATGCTTCTTTAGGTTTTGGTTTGGCGGTCATAGCATGCAACGTACACTACGCTCACATTAAGAAACCGTGAAAAGGAATAAAGCGGTCAAATAAAAGAGGAAATAATGGTGAAAAACGTTTTCACCCATTAAACCATACTGATTACCACCTCCTCCCATTATTTCACCCTTTACTCTCTTCCTTCATGAGGCCAGGGGTACGTTTCAATCTCGACTTGTATAAATAGGTCTTACCTATTTCCACCGCACAACAAGTCTCGGTCGGGAGAAAAATACTACACTCTCGGAAAGGCAACTTTGCAAGCTCTCCCAAAAGCTTTCATCTCTTGCAAGCTTCCTAAGCTTTCACTTTCTCGATACAAGTCGAGATACTACTCTCCTCAACACCTTTCTTTGCTTCCCTCCCCAAATCAACCCTTCTCCTCCACTTTGTGACCGAAGCAAGTCCGGAACGGCCATTTCTTGGTTTAGGCTAGGACTTGTACAGATTAATCTCTCGAACCTATAAAGTGCTCACGTGCGGCACATTTGTTTAGGGTTTGAACCAGTTTCTCACTCACCTACCGAATTTACCTAAATCGGCGAAACGATTTTTACCCATAAACAATTGGCGACCACAAGGGAGGATTGATCTATCGGCTACAATATCATATTGTCGATCTCGTTCTTTGACCCGGATGTCAAGATGGTATGGCAAGGCGACTCAATCCGACTCAACTACCAGATTTACCCGGTTACTAGTTGTAAAAACTACACAAGAAAACGGGGACTTGTCAAGATGATATTACTCAATCGCCGAAGATGCTACCGGTGATCGGGGACTTGTCGGCAATGCTACCAAGAAACCGCCATCAAAACCGCCTTTTACATGGAGAGGGGAATGTTCGCAAAACCTATGAAGTGAGTAAATTCAGATCGGGCAAGATATACAATCCATTTTTAGGTTCTTAGTAAAACCGTCATACTATTGAGTCTTGTGCCTATTGCTAGCACACACTTTCATAAAAGCAATATTCTTTTCCCAAAACATAATCGTAGTCATATTATCAAAACCATTCATCCCGAAATAATCCAATACCCTAAAAAGCTACCAGTTGTCTATCAAAGATCAAGTTTTGAACCGGACATCAATATGTCTTTCGAAAAAAAAACCTAAATGAAAGTTTAACGGAGAAACGTTCAAGGAAAATCGTCCAACGTAAGTCTGCCCTTCTTGGAGAAAGTCAACTTTGCGTCTCCAAGAGCCGCTCTCTTCATAGTCAACAACTTGGAAAGCTTTTCGAGTTCCATCTCCTGTCGGGCAATCTCCTCGGCGGAAAGGCTTTCGATTGCTGCATCTTTCAACTTTTGGATCTCAGCAAGGCCTTCGACAAACCACGTAGTGTTGAACTCCTTTTCTACGCACACGTCGCGATGGTGCTCCCGCCGGCAATAACGTCTTCGAAACGCGGTGTGACCAGTCACCTCACGCATATCCTCGATGGAAGATAAAGCCTCTTCCACACGCTTAACCAGCGCAAATCGACTAGTGACTTTCTTGGTTGTAGCCATATGTCCGTGCTTCTCCCGTTCTCGTGTACAACGCCTCATGCTTAGCCAAGACGCTAAAGCCGCCAACCAAGACATGACCTCGGATAAGGAACCAAGTACGGGGATCAAAAATGGCGCCCGCAAGTGGCCTCACGACTCGCAAAGGGTCTTCTTCCATGTCTACGGCAACAACCATCAAAGAATCATCCACCGTTTGAACCACGTCTGTGCCTCGGCAATTGGCTAACTCCCATCTCCAAGTCACCTGAGGTGGTCACCAAAGGCAAGTTTTCGTGTGACTCCACCCCGTAATCGTCCTCCGAACCGGATTCCTCCCCGCAAACTTGAGTTCGACATTTTTCAAAAGAAGAAACAAGAAGAAGAAAGAAAAGAAGCGCGAAACTCACCGAACCACTTCCCGAAGAAGAACCAAAGTCTTTGCGCAGGAATCACTCTCACATGTTGAAATTTCTTCTTTCTCCGACTCATCACCGCTATAAGTAGGCTCTGCCGCCGAATTCCTTGAAGAAACTACGTCTCCCGGCAACGTGCAAGGGCAGCAAAAGCATTAACACTACCGAAGCCCCCGAAGGAAACAAGACACATGTTCTCGGTAGAAATTCACGTGTTTTGAGACAAACCAATGAAGAGGCGACACATACCCGGTTATTAGAAGAACCGAAAGACACAAGAGCCGTGGGAGGATCTTGTGAAACTGTCCGGAACCCGCCAAAGACGATTCTTCGTTCTCCGTTCTTTGGCCCGGGGACTTTCCGAATTGCTAGGCAACTTTCGCTTGGGATCTCTCAACCTTGGATACTTCTTCAAAACTGCCTGGGAAGGTTTGCAACGAACGTTTCCACCACGTTATTCACAAAATCTCGGATCATAATAAACTCGTCACACCAAAACTCATTATAGCCGAAGGTCGTCGAAGTTACTCTTCCCATTTGAAAGAAGGGAAGACGGATACCCGGCTTAAGGGCACTGGCGTCAAGGGCGACACGCAATGAATCCTTAGGGATCACCCGGGTAAACAAGAGGCACCCCTTGATCGAAACCCATGTGACGAGCAAAGACGGCCAATATTATAAGCAGCTATCTGGAAAGACCCCACGAAGAAAGACGGTATATAACCGGGCGAGCATCTCTGAATGAACAGGTTTTCACCAACACTCAAATCGTCATCAGAAGACAAAGACGTGAGCGGAGCAGAAGAAAAGGTGTCCATTTGAGTCACTGACTTATGGACCGACCCCCATTGACGAAAATTGATTTCATGCAACTTATCAAGAAAACTAACCAAGCTCACGCCAACTCTTGGACTCCTGTTCACCCATCGAAGAATTCGAGAGCCCCCCCAAGTCACGGGAAGCGAAGGCTGACGGTTTGGAGCATACTTCTCAAGTGCTCCCATAGCAGACTTGCGAAAAAGAAATGTGCACATATAAATCCACTTTCATGAAACCATTCGAAACTTGCATGTTCGCAACTAGGTGATCCAGATGCACATACAGGGAACCAAGGAACAGCTTGCCAATGGGAAGAACTTCACCCTTTGCCAACTTCACAAAGAATCTCTAGCAACTCGGTCTTATTCCTTTCTTGCCGAACCGTCATCAAAAATGTCTCACGGACAACCAGAGAGCCAAAAATGCTGCGACATGAAGATCAAGCACTTTCTGCTCAGGCTCCAACTCGTCCGAAACCATTGAGATATCCACCAACCGTAAGGACACCTTTCATCCTCTTTCCGGGAAGAATCCTTCGACTTCGCAATGGAGTCTTTCCTAGCAAAATCCCCCAACTTAGCGCCGGGTCATCCCGCATCTTCACCTCACTTTCGGATAATTGGATTCTAAGATTCCCGATTCTGGGAAGATTCAGACAAGAGAGCCACACTCTCCAAGGAGAAAGTTATCTCACCCCATCTACATATGATTGTATGGGTGTCCGAACACCATCTCGAGATGAAAGCAACCAAGCACAGGATGTCCTTCCTAATCTGAGATTTACTTGAAGTCTTGACCAATTATCAATGACTTTGCGCGAGTCAAGTTGGTATTTATACGCTCCTTGCTCACCATGAACTCAACCCATCTCATCAAAAGAACGCAATGGACTTTGACACATCCCGAAGTCAATGTTGGAAGAGAATATACCCCTTTATGAAGACAGAACCGAATGGTGCTCTCTCGGGCGAACCGAACGTGTCTTCCTGTCATCCTCACCACCGGTTAGCAAAATCGGCACGAAACCTGGGTGATTCTTCCGAGCAGGGGCGAGGCTATAGGAAGAATTCATCATCTATGTTCGGCTTGGAATTATGAGCATCCTTCGACCAAAGTGAAATTTGGTTCGAGGTAACATCTTATCGAATTCCTTCATAACAATTTGGTAATAAGATATCTCCACAAAACAAACGGAGAAAGGCGAAGTTATCTCCCGACACATAATCGTACCCAACAAAAAAAAAAAAAAAAAAGAGAAAGGGGAAGGGGAAGGAGGACTATTTTATTCGAGTTCAAGACTATATACGCAAAATTTTTCTTCGGTTCGAGACTATATACGCGGCATTCTATACGGCCAAGTGTGTCTACATGATCCTTCTTGGGTTCAAAAATATATATGGAGCATTTTTCTATTGGTTCAAAAACTCAACAGCTGGTACTTTTTCAAGAAGCAAAAATCATATATACAATATTTCCTGCGGGTTCGAAGTCATATGAAGCGTATACCTGTATTCTTCTTGGGATTCATACATGGTTCTCTACGGGTTCGAAATACACATGCAAGATTTCGTACGGGCTCAAATACGCCACAAATGCTCGTTCTTCTGTTCGAATTATATACGGAGCATCCTCTACGGGTTCAAAATACACACGCAAAGATTTTCTTCATGGTTCAAATATTTCTTTCGGGGACCGAAAATTCATATATGCAATATTTCCTACGAGTTCAAACAATATATGCAAAGTACTTCCCTTGGTTGCATACATACAATATTTTCTACAAGAGGCACGCCAAGAAATCATACGCAAGGATTGTGGAAACGCCTACTCTTAAGGTTTACACCTACGTGAAAAAAGAAAAAAAAAGAAAGAGAAAAGTACTCGAAGACATACACGAAGCCTGTTTCTTTGCCGCTAGTATGAAAAGAGGAAAGAATAAAGCGCAGGATGGGAGAAAGGGGCTTTATATATATATAGGCGTAAAGACTTTGAAATAGGAAGGATTTCCTTTTACCAAAATCACGCGTGTAAGAAACGGGCCCACAAAGGGTGCGACTGCCCAATGTCGCCCAAGTCACGCCTGCAAGCATGGTTTCCAAGTTGGACCGGCCCCACCAATTGCGTCGACCTCCCAATGGCCGCCCAAGTCACGCCTACAAGCACACATGGTTTCTACACTTTGCACCGGTCCCACCAGCTAGCACACTCAGTTTCCCAACTCACGCCAACTTCCCAACGTCGCCCAAGCTGCACCGGGCCCACCAATTGTGACAGCCTCCCGATTTGTGCAGAACTACCAGAGGCAAGGATTCCAAATCCTATTTATAAAAGGTCGACAAGCCTCCTTCAATTTTACTTACGTTTTGTCATTAATGGTTTGTCACCATCTTATGCTTACCTCGCAACAAAGCCCCTGTTCGAGCTGCGAGGGGACTTAATGTTGATGGTGGTTTTTAGACAAGGGGTAAAATCGTAAAACCCCATGACCTAGTGTTACCCGCAACATTAACTAAGAGCATTTAACTCAGTGTGTAAATAATTAATGTGGGTATTTTTTCAAAATACCAGATTAGGGTTTTCAAATACGTAACCCTAATTCCAAAAACCAAGTCGCACCTCGCGCATCATGGCAAAGAATGCCAAACCAAGCCGCATACTTGCGCACCATGGCAACAATGCCAAACCAAGCCGCACCCTCGCGCATCATGGCAGCAATGCCAAACCAAGCCGCATATCTGCGCACCATGGCAACAATGCCAAACCAAAAGCACCCGCGCATCATGGCGCAATGCCAAACCAAGCCACATCTTTGCGCACCATGGCAACAATGCCAAACCAAGCCGCACCCTCGCGCACCATGGCAATAATGCCAAACCAAGCCGCACCCTACGCACCATGGCAACAATGCCAAACCAAGTCGCATATCGCGCACCATGGCAACAATGCCAAACCAAGCCGCATATCGCGCACCATGGCAACAATGCCAAACCAAGCCGCACCACGCGCACCATGGCAACAATGCCAAACCAAGCCGCACCTGCCCGCGCACCATGGCAACAATGCCAAACCAAGCCGCACCCCCGCGCACCATGGCAAAGAATGCCAAGCCGCTATGCCTTTGGCCCACGCCAAATATAGCACCCCTAGGCTTCAGAGCAAGACTTGCAACTAGGTCAATGTGGCCGCACGTGCCATTGGCACATGCCAACACGTGTCGCAAGCCATATTTCCAATCCGCTATGCCTTTGGCCCACGCCAAATATAGCGCTAAGGATTGCAAGACTTGCAACTAGGTCAACATGGCCGCACGTGCCATTGGCACATGCCAACACGTGTCGCAAACCATATTTCAAGCCGATATGCCTTTGGCCACGCCAAATATAGCGCCCTAGGCTTGCAAGACTTGTAACTAGGTCAACATGGCCGCACGTGCCATTGGCACATGCCAACACGTGTCGCAAGCCATATTTCCAAGCCGCTATGCCTTTGGCCCACGCCAAATATAGCCGCCACCAGGCTTGCAAGACTTGCAACCCAGGTCATCAACATGGCCGCACGTGCCATTGGCACATGCCAACACGTGTCGCAAGCCATATTTCAAGCCGCGTATGCCTTTGGCCCACGCAAATATGGCGCCCTAGGGCTTGCAAGACTTGCAACTAGGTCAACATGGCCATACGTGCCATTGGCACATGCCAACACGTGTCGCAAGCCATATTTCCAAGCCGCTATGCCTTTGGCCCACGCCAAATATAGCGTCCTAGGCTTGCAAGACTTGCAACTAGGTCAACATGGCCGCACGTGCCATTGGCACATGCCAACACGTGTCGCAAGCCGCTATGCCTTTGGCCCACGCTAAATATAGCGCCTAGGGCTTGCAAGACTTGCAACTAGTCAACATGGCCGCACGTGCCATTGGCACATGCCAACACGTGTCGCAAGCCATATTTCCAAGCCGCTATGCCTTTGGCCCATGCCAAATATAGCGCCATAGGCTTGCAAGACTTGCAACCAAAATCAACATGGCCGCACGTGCCATTGGCACATGCCAACACGTATCGCAAGCCAGTTTCCAAGCCGTATGCCATTGGCCCACGCCAAATATAGCGTCCTAGGCTCGCAAGACTTGCAACTAGGTCAACATTCCGCACATGCCATTGGCACATGCCAAACACACACGCGAGCAGCCTAACTTGCAAACCGTGCAACCTACCACCAAGGCATTCGCACATGCCATTGGCACATGCCAACCACACACATTTATAGCCTAACTTGCAAATCGTGCAACCTACCACCAAAGCATTATGCACATGCCAAACACACACACTGGTAGCCTAACTTGCAAAACCGTGCAATCTACCACCAAGGCATTCCGCACATGCCATTGGCACATGCCACACGCGCCACTAGCAAACAATAATTGCACTCAAGATGCAACCAACACTCGAGACATCAACACAAACCGGGATGCTTCTTTAGGGTTTTGGTTTGGCGGTCCTGACATGCGGCGTACACTACGCTCACATTAAGAAACCGTGAAAAGGAATAAAGCGGTCAAATAAAAGAGGAAATAATGGTGAAAAACGTTTTCACCCATTAAACCATACGGTTAACACCTCCTCCCATTATTTCACCTTTACTCTCTTCCTTCATGATGCCAGGGTACGTTTCAATCTCGACTTGTATAAATAGGTCTTACCTATTTCCACCAAACAACAAGTCTCGGTCAGGAGAAAAATACTACACTCTCGAAAAGGCAACTTTGCAAGCTCTCCCAAAAAGCTTTTATCTCTTACGCAAGCTTCCTAAGCTTTCACTTTCTCGATACAAGTCGAGATACTACTCTCCTCAACACTTTTCTTTGTTTCCCTCCCCAAATCAACCCTTCTCCTCCACTTTGTGACCGAAGCAAGTCCGGAACGGCCATTTCTTGGTTTAGTGGGACTTGTACGTATTGATCTCTCGAACCTATAAAGTGCTCACGTGCAGAACATTTGTTTAGGGTTTGAACCAGTTTCTCACTCACCTACCGAATTTACCGAAATCGGCAGAAACGATTTTTACCCATAAACACCTGCATATTTCGTGTTTGGATGATCTCGGCTTCCACAAGACGGGATGCGGAGATTAAAAACGGGGGAAATTATCCCGTGGAGAATAAAAATGATAATGAAGAAGATACGGGAATTATTTGGGAGTAATGAGGAGATATTCGAAGCCCCGTGTAGTATATATAGAGTGTTGGAGTATCAGAGAAGGTTGGTGGAGAGTTAGGGAACGAAATAGGGTGAGAAATCAGAGTTGCAGAGCTCGTCTCTGCTGCTGCCATTGAAGACGAAGAACACGAAGAACGGACATCCAAAGCCCGTCGTTTCTTCAACAAAGTCAACGACAGAGTCGCGTGGGTCGTAGTTAAGGAGGCGATCGTTTTTGAACGATGCCAGTGACACATCATATATATCGTTCTCTTCAGATTTGGTTTGTAACAAATATAATTGTTTACAAACCCTGTTTCAATATTCATTCCATTTTCACCTCTTGTAAACACTTTTTGAGCAATGAAAAATTATTCTGGAGTGTGTTTCCAACATGATGAGCTAGACCCCATTACTGGGACGACGGAGGAAGACGAATTTCATACATGGGTAATTTTAATTAATTCTTTTTATGACTTTTGCACTAATTAAAAATTGAATTATGATTTGATTAAATTAGCTATTATTTTATTAGATGGGTCATGCTTGCTTAAATGTTTGATGTCCCATGCTTACGATTTATAACTAATATTTTGAGAATCTACCTTGGCAAAAATAAGAGTCCATGTTTTTATTTGTTGATCTATAATTGTTAAAAGAATTAATATTTGAACCTTTGTTATGAGTTTGGCGGAATCCCGAGTCCCAGTAACTCTCTTCATCTTGTGACATAAATTGTATATTTTCTCTATTTTTATTATTTTTCTTTATTAAATCCTAAAATTAATTTCAACAAGTCTGAGTGAACAAAACTCTATTTACCACTATTCTAAATTCGATCAATTTTTTGGCCGCCTCGACGCGGACTTGTGTATAGATTTGTTTTTAGGTTTTTTTTTTTGTTCCTTTTTACGTTTGGTATTCTTTGTTTTCTTTCAGACTTGGTCCGGAGCTTATGAACAAGAGAAAGTCTTGAAAAGAAAGCAAAGCCAAAATAGGAAAGAAAAAGAGAGATCCGAACTGAAATGAAGAAGAAAATTTTGTATTTAGTGTTATTATTATTTTTATTTTTTTTTAGAAACTGTAATTAGGTAATTATTTTTGTAATTTTTATTTTGTAATTTTTAATTTTTGGACTTTTGGACATTATTATTTTTAAAACCCTAAGGAAGGGTTAGTTTAAATATAAACCACGATGGAAGGACGATTCACGATGCTGTCTCGGCCCTCGGGTTCGTACACCGACATAGGAGTCGGTGGCCCGAGTCGACTTCAAACGGTTCATCCCCGTCGGAACGGAGGTAAGAATTCTAAACGCCCGCGAATCCCCTATGTCATCGGGTTTATTGGATGATTTCGTGTGAATATATGTCGATGAACTGAATCCTTTGCTTTAATTTCCTAGTAAAGGGAAAGGATCTGGCCATACAAGATAAGAGTTCGGATTTCATCACCGTTCTCTTCTTGCCCGCCTTAGGAAAACGAAACCAAACACGAACCTAAGCCTAAAATTTTGACTAGAACGAGACCTATAGGGTAACGAGCTTAATAGGAAAGTCGTTCGAAATATATTGGTTACTCTTTTAAGCATACTTGAAGTTCATGATGGTTTCTGTGAGTTGAATGCGTGAGTACCTTATTGTAATGCGGTGAGACCTTGGGTATCAAAGCTCCACGCAGCTTCCCTCGTCTCTATTCAACTTACTTAAACTTCTGATTGATTCCGAGGGGTTTGCTCGATTGTAACGAATTCCCTTTCAAGGATTAGAAGGCTGGTCTAGAAAATAATCTAAATGGAGCCATCATGCTTTTTGTTTGCTAGAAATCGAGGTTTGTTGTGGTCGAGTCGGCCTTGTTTGTGCTTGTGTAGAATTCCCTACATGAGTTAGAATGTCAAATTGGTATTATAACATCCAATACAATGATTATCCAACTGAACAATATGGACATTACTCTTTATATGACCATAGTGTGAATAGTGGTTGGGAACGCCAATCTTTTGAAGGTTATGGGTCATACCATGGTGAGCCCAATTACTATCCACACGTGCATCAGTCTTATGAGCAAAACGATCCTCCAATTTCTTTAGAAGAGTCTCTCAAGAGTTTCAATGAGTCAACACAGAAGTTTCACTTATTTATGAAAGAGGGCTTATAATATTAAAACTTCGGAAGAGTCTGAGAGATGAGTCAACTAAGATATCTCTAGAAGAGTCCCTCAAGCAATTTCTGCGGTGTACAAATAGGATTGTGGAAAAATTTGCTCAAGATAGTCTTAAATTCCAATATAGTGTTCCCAATACCACCCTTGAAAATAAGGATAATTTTTATTCACATAATCAAGATGACGAGGGTTAGAATTTGTAACACTACTTGTTTAGATGAGGTTCGATCATTGTCATATAATGATGATTATGATGAGGATAGTATTGATGAAGAATCTGAAATATGTAGGCATAGTGATCAGGAATTTGTTACTCCCAACGAGCTTTATATTGATAATGTTAATTCTAGTACAAACCCAAATAATTTTAATAATTATTCACCTATTCAAAAGGACGAGGGTTTGACTAGAGATACACCCGTTTTGGACGATGTAGTATTTCCTTTTGATTACGAAGCCAACGAAGGTTTAGAGGAACGAGTTTATTTTGAGTTTAGCGATTCAGAAACAATAGTCTTAGACAAAGAAAATGAACTTGTAGAGATGAGTGAGGATGAACCGACTTAAGAGAATCAATTGACCATTTTCAGAATCGGATGACCTTGAAATTAGGAAGTTGTGACTAGTCTTTCTAGAGACACTGAAAACTTTAAGTTTGGGGGTGATTATCATTCTCCATGTACTTTAACTCTTAGAAAGGTCCCTAACTTGGGACTTGACATATGTGCCTCAACCATTCTAAAAGATTATCTTCATACACTTTTTCCGAACCTAGTTGTGTCCATAAAGAAGTTCGGTTGTTAGAAACCCATCCTCTGGTTGATGTGGTTAACCCAAAGCTATGATACCACGATTGACTCTGTTTTCCCACCAAAAACCTTCCTTCCAATTGTGGGAACGTATAAGTTTCGATATGTAGTCAATTATTAAGTTTTGAGACTAAACCTAATTACTTTAGGATATTAGGGTCGACACATTTTGCTTAAGGAAGACCACCAATCTTATTGTGGTCAGTATGTAAGTCAAGGCCCGATTGACTTAGAGGATCCTCGGTGTCGGGTTATCGTTATGTGCTTCTAAGTTCTTAGCCGAGTATTTCCGGACTCTACAACTTTGATCTTAAGAATCCTTATTGAGGAAGTCCAGCCCATGAAAACATTTTATTTAGACCCTTTTATTGAGCACAACCCAAACCACAACTATCTTCGTAGTTGTCTTAAACAAAACAATATATAAGGGTGTGTTGGATATCTTCTGATCATTGTAGTCTCCTCTTCGTGGTTAGCACTTTTGATCGGATGACCCATGATTATTATTGATTCTGCTATATGATTCTTCGAGGTGACTAATCCTTTCCAATGTCCGGGTGAAAGACTTTAAACTTAGCACTTCTTGGAGGTAACCCATGCTCTTTTGACACGGTAATATCTTTCCTTACTTTTTCCTTCAAGTGGTGACAGTTTCTCATTGTTCATGCTTTTAATTTCATCTTTAGAACATTGAGGACAATGTTAGATTTAAGTTTGGGGTATGGGAGAAACGGAGAAACTTTTAGTTGTAATAAATAAACTCCAGAGACTAGAAATTTATGCTTATTAAGGTTGGCACTAACTAATCTAAGTGATGGGAACATCTTGGTTGTAGGAGTTGAGGAACCAATCGATTAGATGGAAACATCTAGAAGAGTCTATTCATAAAAGCACGAGCTCGGGTGTTAGAAAAGAAAACATGGTAGTTTCCTCCCATATCCTCGTGATGGAAACATCGAAAGAATCACGATCACTTCTTTTTCTTTCTTTTTTACCATTGCTAGGGTGAAATATAGTGGCCGAGATATATATATATATAAAAAAAAAAAAATTGAGACCGGACCACTAGACCAACCTAATAAATACAATAAAATCGACCACTGGTACCCTTGTATATGCCAGTGAGTTGACCTAGAGTTAGGATTATCGACCACTGGTCCCCTTGTATATGCAGTGTGTTGATATTAGTCCAACACTTATCTCGATCCGTTAGGATAGGTTCACCTTAGTCAACATCATCCGTTTTCTCTACATCCATCTTCTTAATCTATCCATATGATTGGTTGACTCAGGTTTATGATGTCCATAAACTATCCGAGTAGAGCTAAATTCACTTTATATGAATTTTAGTATGCTTGAGTGCAAACTCGTATCAAACAATTGGAATTTCAGCATCGAATGTGTACTTCCTTCAGAATGATAAGTATGCCAATCAAGGAGATTCTTTAGTACTTTCAAGGTTCTGCGTAGATAGCTAGGAGTGCGGAGTAAAGGTTTTGTGGGTACACCTCTGGTAAACCCTCCAGGAACAACACTCACGCCACTAGGGCCACCTAGGGGGTTCAAATGATTTTATTTTCTAGAATAAATTTATTCGAGGACTAGCAAATAATAAGTTTGGGGAGTATTTGATGACACATTTTTGTGCGAATTGTCCTCGATGTCTCTATTGTTGGTACTCGATTAAACACTTATTATGGTGTTTTTAGGTGTGTGTAGGTATTTTTGGGAATAAACATTTTGGAAAATTGGCTCGAAAAATTATGCGGAGCACCCTCGGAGGACATTTACTATGCGGACTCTTACTTTGGATAAGGGGCACCTCAATTGGGCACCTACTATTCGCACCCCAGTTCTGGATAGGGGGCAACCCTTTCTTCTTCGTTTGAAACTGTTTTGGCGCGAAAATATTTCTCTCACTTTTTGTGGAAACTGAGTGGATTTGACGGAGATTTTCTCGGATTTTTGTTGAATTGGACTCTTATCGACTGTTACACTTAATCGGTCCGTGGGGAGGTTTGTTTAGAGAAAGAAGGAATAGAGCAGAACATAAGAAACAAGAGGATAAATATTCACGGGATTTTCTCCCGAGTTATTTTGAGTTTGCGCGTGACCTAAGAGTGTTCTGCTCAATCATTGCTGCATATTTTGTGTTTGGATGATCTCAGCTTCCACAAGACGCGTACGAGATTAAACAGGAAATTATCCCGTGGAGAATAAAAATGATAATGAAGAAGATACGGGAATTATTTGGGAGTAATGAGGAGATATTCGAAGCCCTTGGTAGTATATATAGAGTGTTGGAGTATCAGAGAAGGTTGGTGGAGAGTTAGGGGAACGAAATAGGGTGAGAAATCAGAGTTGCAGAGCTCGTCTCTGCTGCTGCCATTGAAGACGAAGAACACGAAGAACGACGACCAAAGCCCTGCGTTCTTCAACAATGTGTCAGCAACAGTGTTGTGGGTCGTAGTTAAGGAGGCGTCGTTTTTGAACAGTGCAGCGACACATCGTATATATCATTCTACGCAATAATTTGATTGTAACAAATATAATTATTACAAACCCCGGTTTCAAAATTCATTCCATTTTCACCTCTTGTAAACACTTTTTGAGCAATGAAAAATTATTCTGAGTGTGTTTCCACCATGATGAGCTAGACCCCATTACTGGGACGACGGAGGAAGACGAATTTCATACATGGGTAATTTTAATTAATTCTTTTGATGACTATTGCACTAATTAAAAATTGAATTATGATTTGATTAAATTAGCTATTATTTTATTAGATGGGTCATGCTTGCTTAAATGTTTGATGTCCCATGCTTACGATTTAGAACTAATATTTTAAGAATCTACCTTGGCAAAAATAAGAGTCCATGTTTTTATTTGTTGAGCTATAATTGTTAAAAGAATTAATATTTGAACCTTTTGTTATGAGTTTGGCGGAATCCGGAGTCCCGTAACTCTCTTCTTCCATCTTGTGACATAAATTGTATATTTTCTCTATTTTTATTATATTTCTTTATTAAATCCTAAAATTAATTTCAACAAGTCCAGGAGTGAAACGACAACTCCTATTTACCACTATCTAAATTCGATCACCTATCCATTCATCTCATACATTTTAAAAGTGTGATCTTACAATTTGAGCATTTGACTACTCTAACCACTATTTTGTGATCAAAAATCTGTCCATTAAGCTTTTTGATAAATTTTAAAAATATTTGCGGTGGAGTGGCTCGAACACAGACCTTCGAGTCCATTAGAGGAAAAAAAACAGCCCACAAAATTTTGGGGGTCCAATAGCAAAACCTAACTTCTACTCGCCTTTACTCTGGAATTCTCGGAACTCTTTTCTCACTTTTTTTTCACTCTCAAAACTCTCTCCATCTCTCCCCCTTTATCTTGCTCTCGATTTTTTCTTCCAATTCATAGAATTCAAGCGAGTTTTCATATAAATCTCCAATTTCATTTGGATGCAGGTATGATTCAACTGATTCCCCTCTTGTTTTGTTTGATTTGAGTAGTATTAATGTTGGCGTTATGATGAGGTTTGGTTTTGGTTTGATCTCGCACTTTGGTTTTGAGTTAAGTTTGTATATTAGGTTTTGATTGTGATGAAATGATCTTTTGTTTGATTTGAGTTAATGATTTTGAAGAAACAATATCTTGATTATTAGGGAATTATTTGGAAATTTACTTAATAGAGGTGTGGAATGTTAGGGTTTTGTATAATTTGGTGGGGATGGGGGATGAGATAGTCGGGGTTATGGTTAATTAGTACGAAAATGAAGGATTGGTTGCCTAATTGAGTTCAAGCAGAACGGTAATGTTTTTGATTAGGAGTTAAATTGCTAATCCGGTGGTATAAGATGTGGAAGGTATAAGCTTAGTTACGCAATTTTGTTGGTGAACATGTGAACAGAGAGATTAGTTTATATAAGATGTCAATCTCGGAGATAAAATCATCGCAAACTAATGAGTAGAACTAGCCATCCATTACAAAGTCTCTTGCCATCGATGCCAAGCTAGGTTTAGATAACCTCAAAAAGTAAAACGCCCATTTTGAGTTATCGAGTATTTGATGTTGATGGTGGTTTTTAGCTTAGGGGAAAATCGTAAAACCCTAGTCTGACGTATTAATAATGTCAAAACCAAGCACATTTATTGAACCCTTTAATTTGTCTGCAAGAAATTACTAGGGTACCTTTTTTTAATGCTAATTAGGGTTTCGACAGGCCAAAACCCTAATTCTCACCCAAGATGTGCCAATGGCTAACCATGTCATCCCCTAACGCCAAGGCATGCTAACCATGCTAGCCACACTCATGTGCCAATGGCAAACCATGCCGCCACACCTACGCGCCAGGCATGCCAACCATGCTAGCCGCACCCCTGTGCCAATGGCAAACCATGTGACCACACCTCTCTGCAGCGCCAAGGCATACCAACCATGCTAGCCCCCCTGTGCCAAAGGCAAACCATGCACTTGAATAAAATAATACGAATTGATACACTAACATGGAAACAAATTTGACATGCAAGTCCACCATTTAAGATTACGAGACTTTTTTGAAAAATGGGAATATGCCCCAAAATCGACTGTCATCTTGGGGATATGCCCAGATTCAGTTTTTTGGGAATATGCCCCCAAAGTAATAGTTTCCGTCAAGGGCAGATTAAATAGACTATTTATCATAAATGTGTCTGCAACTTTCTCTCACTAATTTTTTGAGATTTTTTCGTCTAAATATGTTCCCGAACCTTGTAAAGGTGTTAATATACGTATATCTTGTCTTTTAATTCGCATATGTGATCCCAAGTGTGTGCGAATATTGAGTACTTAACGGTTTTGGATGGAATTTTTGGGCCAGTGGGGCATATTCCCCAAAATTGGAATCTGGGGCATATCCCCAAGATAATGATCGATTTTGGGGCATATCCCCAATATTCCATTTTCCATCAAATATACAATTTTTTACTAAGAGATACTCCCCTCCGTCTCTAAAATATAAATTTGTTTGGTTTTCACAAAAATTAAGAAAACCAATCATTGTAACCACTATTTCATGTTTTTTCCTAATCTAACATTTAGTCTCCATCATTTGTTATAAGAGAGATGGGAGAGAAGTGGTCCCCTTTAATATTAAGAGAGAAGGGAGAGAGAAGTGGTCCCTCTATGGGTATCTTAGTAAAATCATAACATTTGACTTTCCACATATGGAAACAAGCCTATTTTTTGACATACCCAAATAAGAAATAAGCTGTCTTTTAGAGACAGAAGGGAGTACCCTTTTAGGATTCTTAGAATTTATATAAGACGGAGGATCCAATGACGGGTCTCATATTTTTGACAAGATTTCTGATCGTGTGAGTCGTTGGATCGGAGAATAAACACGACCTAGATCATCTCATCTTTGAAATGGGCAATCAGGGTTTTCACCCCATGGATTGCTTTTCTCTCTTCCTCGTCCTCCCACCTAATACCTCTTCATTCTTAATGACCTTGCTCGTCAAGTTATGTGAATAGTAAAATTTTCGTAACTGTTTGCATTACATGAATTGATCAAGTTAATTAGGATTAGTTCTTTTGTTAATCTTTAAAAAAACATTAAAAGTTGGTTTTTTTCCTTTAAATCTCCATGAATCTCTTGCAATCTATCTTCATCGTAGCACCCGATTTCGATTGCTCGAATAGAAAATCTCCATTATTAAGAACGTACTAATAGCGGGTTTTCTTCCTCTTCTTATCTAGGGTATATGTTTAAGTGAATATTAGGGATTGGTTTTGGGCATAGGAGATCTAAATTGTTTTGTCTTCCCATCTCTGTTTTTGAAGATAGATTGTAGAGATTAGTTAGATAAGCAAATCATAGGTCAAGCATCTAAATTAGAATAATGGCAACAACCTATGAACTATGAATATCTTGCTCTAAAGAATGCGAGTACTTGGACATATGTTCCACCTCATCATTCTCAAAATTCGATTGGATGTAAATGGGTATTCAAAATAAAGTATAATCCAGATGGTACAATTGAAAGACGCAAAGCGAGGCTTGTTGTAAAGGGTTTTCATCAGTTAGAGAGATTGGACTATACTAACACCTTTAGTCTGTTGTAAAACCAATAAAATCGAGTTAGTACTTTCTCTTACGATTAACTTTGATTGGCAAATAAAGCAGCTTGATATAAGCAATGCTTTCCTTCATGGAGATTTGAAAGAAGAGGTGTATATGACACAACCTCCTGGGTTTCAAGACAAAGAGCATCCAAATTATGTGTGTAAATTCAAAAGTCTTTAAATGGATTAAAGGAAGCTCCTAGAGCTTGGCATGAAAAATTATCAGATGCTCTTATTTCACTAAACTTTATACCAACTCTTGCAGACTCTTCTCTCTTTGTTCAAAAAATTGGTTCTCAACTAAACATTATCTTGGTTTATGTTGATGACATTATCATTACTGGAAATAACTCTGCATATTGTACATCAGTTATCTCTCACTTATCTACTCAGTTTCCAGTTAAAGATTTGGGTAATCTTCACTACTTCTTAGGAGTGGAGGTAAAAAGGAACAAGGATGGTATATTTCTTTCACAGACTAAGTATGCTTTGGATTTGCTTGATAAGACAAATTTAACAGGAATAAAACCTTGTTCTACACTATGTCCTGCTTCTTTCAAGTTAAGTGCTACTGAAGGTGAACTATTATCTAATCCAACTGAGTATAGGTCTATTGTTGGCTCTTTACAATATCTCACATGGAAAAGACCTGAAATATGTTTTGTTGTTAATCAAGTTTGTCAGTTTATGCATTCTCCTACAACATCTCATCTAACTGCTGCTAAAAGAATATTGAGGTATATTAAAGTTACTCTTAATCATGGTCTTCTTTTTACCAAAGGACTAACTGCTTTACAAGGGTGTTCTGATGCTGATTGGGCTGGTAACCCGGATGATAAAAGATCAACAAGTGGATACTGTGTATTTTTTGGCTCAAACCCTGTCAGCTGGAGCACTAAGAAACAAGCCACAATTGCAAGATCTAGTATTGAGGCTGAATATATAACTCTAGCATCAACAGCTGCAGAAGTTGTCTGGCTCTGTCAACTTCTCAAAGATCTACATGTTTTTCTGCAAACTTCTCCAACTATTGCCTGTGACAATAAGAGCTCCATTGCTCTTGCTTCAAATCCAGTCTTTCACAGTATAATGAAACACTTAGCTCTTGACTTTCATTTTGTACGAGAGCTTGTTCAATCTAAATCATTGCAGGTTATCTACATTTCTACTTTAGAACAGGTAGGAGACATCTTCACTAAAGGTCTTTCAGCTCCAAGATTTGAATTTCTTAAACACAAACTGAAGATTCTCAATCCTCTTCAATTTGAGGGGGGATAGTGACATAGTAAGTGTTATAGTCAGTCTGTGTAGATAATATTCACATATCTTTCTGTGTAGACTATCTTCACATATATGTCCTGTTCTAGTTCACATAGAGTTCACACATGTGTGTTAACGTATGGCTGTCATTGAGTTGTACGGACAACTATAAATACTTTCCACAAAGTACATTTTGTTGTTATTAAGAAAACTCTGTGTAAAATCTTTTCTCTGTAATTCCCTTTCTTCATTAATGGAATCTTTCAATCTATATTCTACTAGACAAGCTTCGTCAAACTTGTTCCTGTCCATTATGTGGAGCGATGTCCAGATTTCAAACCCGCGCCTCCATTACCATATGAATGTGTAGCTTGGAGATACGGTGCAAAGTTAATTCTTAATCCACATTTATGGGCTAGTTTCATGTATAACAACATAGATCACGTTTTCCCTTTTCTCATTATCCTGCTTGGCGAAGGCGGGATTTTTAAAAGTCTAATGTAAATTTTATAGCGTTCATGGCTATCACCGAAGAAGGAGGCGACATACAGTTTTAGCTTTTTCGAGGACACAAAGTTTTACTTGTTTTTGAATGTGTGAGAAACTTATGCACCTAGCAAGGATAATTTAGACCGAGTTAAAAATAAAATTAGGATCGAGCCTAGTTAACGAGTCAACTCATGATTTTTACGCTCCTCGGATCACTTTTTGCTTTCCTTTTAACAAAAATGATCAAATTTGATCCAACTCATTACAAATTCTCTATTCTTTTTAGGGAAAGGGGTATCATTTTTACCACCATCGTCAAATTATTAAGATGGGTCAAGCTATTAAGGAAGTCGTGATTCGTAAGAATTTTGGAAAAGTGTACTTTGCAAGGCTATGGGTTTGGTGCTTTGGCTTTTATTACTCTTGGTGAGTTTGGGGGCTAAAGCTTGAGTTCATTAAGCGACCGCAACTACATGGTGACCATGATGCTAATGTGCGAATTAAAGAGCCCGACTTGTTGCTCGACTTAGAATAGTTTCTTGTCAAAGTGAGATCCTTTTGCCTCGGCTTTAATAATTTCTTGTCCAGTGAGGATCCTTTATTATTTTGGTTTTTATCTTAAAAAAAAAAAAAAAATTAAAAAAATAAGTTACCCCTGAAACTTTAACTTTGTTACAAAGTAGGTCCCACAAAAAAGATAACAAAAAGGAAAGTAGGAAATTACAATTTAATCCGGATTTGAGACCACCAAATATCTTTTCCCTTCGCTTCATCCTCGTCAAGATTTTCTCTTTCTTCTCTTCTTCTTCTTCTTCTTCTAGGGCTGCCTGAGAGTGGCGGACGAAAAATCTCCAAATCCCGATTCCATCACAACTCCGATTCTCAACGCAAATCCAACCCATCGATTCACCAGGTAATCTGATTCTCATCATCTTCTTTGTGTACATCTCAGTTTCAAAATCTGATTTAAGAAATTAGGTCTAAAAATACAAAATCTGAAGAAAAAAATCTCAATCTAGATTAGAAATTAGGGCTTGATAATGGGGAGTTCTAAGTATGATAGAGAAGTAGAAGATGAAGTTAGGGTTTCTAAAGTCAGAGATAGGAGCAGTAGGGATGATGAAGATGATAGGAAGAGGAGATCTCACAGAAAACATGATAGCAGTGATGGCGAGGAAGGTCAAATTAGGGTTTCTAAAGTAAGGGATGATGATGATGATAGGAGGAGGAAATCTCACAGAAAACATGATAGCAGTGGTGATGAAGAAGGTGAAGTTAGGGTTTTGAGAGATGATAAGAAGAGGACTAGTAGGGATGATGATGATGATGATAGGAGGAGGAAATCTCACAGAAAACATGATTCTAGCAGCAATGATGAGGAAGGTAGGGTTTCTAAAGTAAGGGATGATGATAGAGATAGGAGGAGATCTCACAGAAAACATGGCAGTGACGATGATGAGGATAGACATCGAAAAAGTAGTCGGCGAAGGGATAAGGATGAAGATGATGAGGATAGAAGTAGCAGGAGGAGACGTGATAGAGATAGAGATGAAGATAGAAGCAGTAGGAGAAGAGACAGGGATCGAGGAGGAAGAGGTGGTGCTGATAATGATGTGGGAGAAGATGTTAAGAAATCGGAAGAAGAAGCGTCTGAAGCAAGGAAAATTGTGGATTATGCTGATCTAGGAAAAGTGGGCAAGAGTGGAGGAATATACGTTCCGCCGTTTAGGTTAAAGAGAATGATGAGAGGTATGGAAGATAAGAGTAGTCCTGAATACCAGAGATTGACATGGGATGCATTGCGTAAATCAATCAATGGGCTTGTGAATAAAGTGAATGCGAGGAATATTAAGAACATTATACCTGAATTGTTTGCTGAGAATCTTATCAGAGGAAGAGGTTTGTTCTGTAGATCATGTATGAAGTCTCAAATGGCTTCTCCTGGTTTCACTGATGTTTTCGCAGCATTGTCTGCTGTGGTTAATACCAAGTTTCCTGAAGTGGGTGAATTGCTTTTGAAGAGGATTGTGTTACAGTTGAAAAGAGCTTATAAGAGGAATGATAAGCCACAGTTACTCGCTGCCACCAAGTTTATAGCACATCTTGTTAACCAGCAAGTTGCTCATGAGATTATTGCTTTGGAGCTTCTGACGGTATTACTAGAGAATCCCACGGATGACAGTGTTGAGGTTGCGGTCGGTTTTGTTACAGAGTGTGGTTCGCTTCTTCAGGATCTTACACCTAAGGGTCTTCATGGTGAGTTTTGTTATTCTTTATATAAGCTTTTGGTTATCAGTAGACATGTATGTATGCTCTTAAACTCTTCTAACCTTCAACTTTGTTAGGCAACATGGTACACAAATTACTGGGTCTGGTACACAAATTACTGGTTCTGCCTAGGGAAACCATTGTTTTTCTTTTCCTTTCATATTGATTTATGTGGCTTCTCTTGATATCTTAGTTAACTTCTAATTGTCAGTGACCTTAGCTAAAGGTGTAACAGACTAACATATGTTGTTTTTGGGGCTATCAAAAATTCTAAACTGGTGAGCATGACAACTAATAGATTTCTTGATACCGATTACTGATTAATATTGCTACATAAGATTTGAATAACTAGATACAGTTGATTTCTTGATAAGCATATGAGATAGTTAACTTGTCAGATGGAGTAGTCGGTTGGTTAATAGTCTTCTACCTTAGATTTGTGTCAGTGTCGACAATTAAGATTTGTTTGTTAAATGACCACGTGTGTATAGTATTTGGGCAATGCTTTGTTAAATGGATTCTGTCTATGGATAAGAGGCTTGGCATCCTTATGAGCACATGAGAAACTCAACTTGCTAGTTTTCTCAGGTTTAAGAATGAATACCTTAGCTTTACGACACTTCATTCACCACAACCTTTTTTGGTTCTGTTCTTTTTTCATGGGTACACTGCAAGAGACTAGTATGTTATAGCATGTTATATTAAACTAGGTCTTATGGCATTCTGAAATTGGTTCGCAAACCCAAAAGCAGGGGGAAAGGGGTTCCAAAGAAGAAGAAAAAAAGCGTAATGATTTCTCTCTTCCAAAATCTGATGTGGCATGTGTTGTGAATGCATGCCATAGTAGTGGTCTAACTAACTAGCTCAAAAATGCATGCCATACTAGTGGTCTAACTGGCTAAAAACCCAACTACCCAAGAAACAAGTTTTTTTTCTTTTATTTTTTTTCTCATCTGAGACACACTCTCTCTCTCTCACCACTCTCTTTTGAACAAACTATATATATGTTGTAGTAGCAAGCTGTGTATTCACCCAACAAAATTATAAAGCCTTGTTGAGTGGAAGAGCGCTGTGAAGGTGTTCTTTGTGTTTTTCATGATAAAGGCTTAAGAGAAAATTCTCTAGGTTACCGCAGCATCAGTAGGTAAATAATCCACAATTTTGTTGTTTATTTACCCATTGGTGCTGTGAAACCTTGAGAATTTTCTGGTTTATCTACCCATTGGTGCTGTGAAATTTTGAGAATTTTCAGGGGTCATTGTGCTGTAGATCACTGCTTATTTATTTTCCTCCACATTTTTTTAATCCGAGTTTGGTGCCTCATTCCTTCATACTTTAGTATGCATTGTTGGTTGATTAGCATGAGTTCCAGGTGAATTGATTATAGAAATACAGATTTGTGGTAATTAAATATCATCTTAAGAATGTGAGTTTCTTTGAATTGTTTTTTAAGAAACAACTACTGAATCTTATTTAGTTTCTTCTGCCGCCAGACATTGTTATTATTTTTTTTTTTAGCTCAAAGTGACTGAATCGTTTATTAAGAGTTGGTGGGATGATAATGAGTAAGATTGGTATATATCTGGGTTAGTGACTTTCTGTTAGTTAATGGGATTGACATGTGGTCTGGTCAGTTGCAGGGAGTGTAATTGGTTTGCGAAACATGATATGTTATGTCGTGGTTGTGTTGAACACCTGTGAATATATTTTTCAGTTTGTCAAACGTTGTTCTTGTAATCCTGTGCACGGGTATTACATTGCAGATTAGGTTTAACATTGTTATCATAGCTTAAATACATGCAATTCCTACTATTTTCTTATCCATCTTCCTCTTGATTATCGAAATCCCTAGTTGTTGTTATCGCTTGATTACCAAATGAGAGTACTGTACTGGGCACTGATTCACTATCTTTATATATTATACAGTTCTGTTTTTTCTTTTGTGCTGTCAATATTAACTCTTATTTGTGGCACTTCATGTTCTAAGGTATCTTTGAGCGGTTTCGTGGAATACTTCACGAAGGAGAGATAGACAAAAGGGTCCAGTTTCTAATTGAAGGCCTCTTTGCCATCAGAAAAGCCAAATTTCTGGTAATGCCCATACTTCCCCTCCTGTTATGCTTTGCAGTTTCATTTCAGTTTGGTATCAGAAATTTTTTAATAGCTGAGACCATGTAAAAGAAAAAATACTAAATAGTTGGGAATATATGCAGGGACACCCTGCGGTCAGGCCTGAGTTAGATCTTGTGGAACAAGAAGACCAGCTTACTCATGAATTATCCCTCGAGGATACGATGGATCCAGAGACTTCTCTAGGTAATGTTTTTTTTTTTAAAAAGCTTCCCTGAGATAGTCTTCTCTGATACACCGTTATGGTTGCTCTTTCGTTTATATAACATGTTGTTTGTAATTATTCAGATATTTTCAAGGTGGATCTAAACTTTCTGGAGAATGAGAAGAAATATGAAGATCTGAAGCGCAACATACTTGGTGATGATCAGTCATCTGAAGAAGAAGGCTCTGATGCACCCTCGGATGGTGAGGATGATGATGACTCTGACGAGGAAGATGAGGACGAGGAGCAAATGAAGATACAGGATGAAACCGAGACGAATCTTGTGAATCTAAGGAGGACAATCTACCTCACTATTATGTCGAGTGTGGACTTTGAGGAAGCTGGACACAAACTACTAAAAATTAAGCTTGAGCCAGGTCAAGAGGTAAGTGATGGATGTGGTTTCTGTTTTATATGATTTACGCCTCTTCCCGATCTGCTTTCGACAAACTGTTTTTTGTTTCCCCAGTTCTACAAATATAATTGAAATATTTGATGATTTCCCTGGAACCTGTGCTTGACCTTTTTTCACATTGGGTATTTCAGATGGAACTGTGCATAATGCTGTTGGAGTGTTGTAGTCAGGAGAGAACCTATCTTCGGTATTATGGTCTCTTAGGGCAGCGTTTCTGCATGATCAACAGAATCCATCAGGAAAACTTTGAGAAGTGTTTTGTCCAGCAGTATTCTATGATTCATAGGCTCGAAACCAATAAGCTCCGTAACGTCGCCAAATTCTTTGCACATTTACTTGGTACAGATGCTCTACCTTGGCATGTGTTAGCTTATATTCGCCTGACAGAGGAGGATACTACTTCATCTTCACGTATCTTCATAAAAATTCTGTTCCAGGTATGTATCTTCATTTTTTTTTTTATTTTTATGATGCACCGCTGAGAAGGAAATGTATCTAAACTTCACCTTCTTTTGTTTTGACATTGAACCTTATAAAATTATGATTTTGTATTGGCAGGAATTATCTGAGCACCTTGGTATCAGGTTGCTGAATGAGCGGCTTACTGATCCCGCTATGCAGGACTCATTTGAATCGATCTTCCCTAGGGATAATCCCAAAAACACTAGATTTTCCATTAACTTCTTTACATCAATAGGGCTTGGTGGAATCACAGAGAACTTGCGTGAATACTTGAAGAACATGCCAAGGCTCATTATGCAGCAACAGAAAGAAGTTTCAGAATCGGAAGGAGAATCTGGGAGTTCAAGTTCTTCTGGTGGAGATAGTTCTAGTTCTGAATCAGAATCTGAATCGTCAAGTTCAGAGAGTGAAAGGGAGAAGAGAAAACGGCGCCATTCAGAGAGTGACAGGGAGAAGAGAAAACGCCGCAAGAGATGAAGGAGGGATTAAAGAAAACCTATGGCCTTTTAGTCCAAAAGCCTGACTCACCAAGTTGTAAGATGGAAACAGACGAGAAGCAATGGTGCAAGTGACATTTGTAAGAGTAATTTTTGATTTGCTGGGACCAGGTTTTATCTTGTAGTCTGTTTCAGTGAGTTAACACTTCCAGGCCTTCTGTTACCCTTCTTAGTCTTGTTCTAGAATTGTTAGTTGTTACTGTACAATCCCTTTTGGTTAATAATCTGCTGCTTACTCTTGGCGAACCTTTCTGAAGAAAACCCATGTTTAGTTTTAAAGAGTAACATGGATTCTGTTTCTGCATCGCAGAGCAGAAAGCTTATAATCGCTCTGCTGTTTGAGATGTTTACTTGGTGGTGTGACAGATTCCATGTATAGAGCTTAGATAAAGGTTGTAAGAGAAGCAGAGCTTGCTCTGATGGAAATGCTCACGTAATTTTTTTCACCAGTGTTTATTCTACTCATCTGGTTAGCAGATTATTCAGTACTTTTCAGTTGTACTTGTAATTCGTTGAGCTTTTATTTTACTTTTACCTACTGTTGAAACAATTTTGTTGAAGAGCAGTTTTGAATTTTAGATCTCTGATTCTGCAATTCCAATGAAACTTGGAGGCCTGTTGCTATTGTTGTTTGTTGGCATCTGGTTCTCCTTTGACCAGATTAGTGCTTCCAGGAGAGGCATTGGCTGGACTGGATTTTTATATTCCTCACTTTACAGTCCCCAAGCTAAAGAAAGATGCAGATGCATTTTTGGGTTATGAGCCTTTTTTTTTGTCACTGTCTGTGTCACCACCACCAATCTATCTACTTTACCAATAGCCACATCAACTTCCACCATTTTTGGGTTATCAGCATAGAGGAGATCGCTCATTAATTGCAGGAGCTTAAAAAACACAGAAGAAAAACCACCACATCATGCTGAAATCATCATTACTACTACCTCTCTTCTTCACTTCACTAGGTACTCTCTCTCTCTCTCTCTTTGTCAAAAATTGAATTTTTGTAAAGTTCCCATTCCCCAATTTCTGTAAAACTAATTGGACTAATTGGTTTTTTCAGTTTTGTTAAAATATGCTGTGGGTAATGAAGAAAGATTTTGTTCAGCTCCTCCTTCTGAGGTGGAAGACTCAAGTTCCAAATCACAGTATTGGAAAGTCACTAATCCAACCCTTTCTCCTATCCATCTTCAAGGTTTAATCTCTACCTACCCTCTATTACTTCTTGTTTTGAATTGATTCTCTAGAAAAAAACTGGGTTTTTTTGTTGCTCTATGATGAAAAACTTCAAATTTGATTTCCCAAATAATTCAATTTTGCCCCCTTTTATTCAATTCAACAGTAGAATGTATTCAAAGTGATATCTAATTGGGCAATTTTGATTTTCTGTGGTGGGCAGATTTACCAGGTTTTACTCGCAGTGTGTATAAAAGAGATCATGCTCTTATAACGCCAGAAAGTCATGTATTTAGCCCGCTCCCTGAATGGTGAACTTCTTATTCTGGGTGGAAGTTTTTCAATTGTGATTTGAATTAAGATTAGGCTGTTAATTGGTGTAAAAGTGGTATCTTTTTTGTTTATAATTTGGCAGGAAAAATACATTGGGAGCGTATTTAGTTACGCCAGCAATGGGGGCACATTTCGTAATGTATCTTGCCAAGATGGAAGGTATGATAATTTTTGTTAGAATTTTATGAGTTTTTGTTTTGCAGTAGTTTGATGTTTCAATTTTGTCGTTGCAGTGGGTTCAATGTCAGCATTACCTCCAATAGATGTTGAAAGGTCGGTTGTTTTTCTGAATTATTGAAGTCTTGCTTAAGAATCGAATGTTTGATGGTAATCTGATGTCTTATTGTTCCTCTTTTGGTTATTGTTTAGGTTCGTTTTCGTGGTGGAAGGAATTGTTACACTGACAAATGTGTCTAGAAGCACTCACAAATTACTGGTAATTTCTTTGTTTAGTTGTAAGTTTCTATGGATATATCTTTAGGGTCTTGCAACAGTATCTGGGTTTGGTGATCGCTCCTCCCCAGATAAATCAATGAGAAGCTGTAAGCAGTGCTTCAAAGTAGCTATTTGCGTGTTTTCGTACTTGTCTCTCTTTTGGTTTACAGTTCTCGGTAGTTTTAAGGAACATTCTGATGTGATAGTTTCAGCTGTATATTTTGTTATTTCCGCAACAGATATGAGATCTTCTTGTAACTATTGTTCGGAATTCAGGTTGATTCTTATGCATATCTACCTGCTAATCTTGAGCACTCAGTGACCTGTGATGCACCAGCTACTCTTGTTGTTTTTGAACGAAGGTTGTCTACTTTTCTTAAACTTGTGTATTGCTTTGAGTTAAATCTATTGCACGGATGCAAGTTACCAAACAAGACCATACTCAGTTTCTGTAAAATATTTTCTTTCTCATATAGGTACGCCAGTCTACCAAATCATATTCCTGAGCAGATTGTTGGGTCAACGGATAAGCAGCCACTTCTTGATACTCCAGGCGAGGTAAATTTGTCATTCCAAATAGTCAAAATTCATCATATATTCTTTTTGCCGTGTGGTAATATCCATCCATTTGATATTTTTGAGACTATTGTTTTACTTGGATTATTCTGTTTTTTTCTTTTTGTAAATCTTAATCTTATAACTGTTGCAACTGTTGTTGGTTGATACTCTTAAGATTCTTCATCTGGTCACCATTTTATTCCATTTTGTATGCTTTCAGGTTTTTGAGCTACGGAAGCTTCTGCCTATGTCAGCTGCTTATGACTTCAATGTCCATGTGCGTCATTCAATATTGTTTTGGAATGTTCGGCCGTCACAATCCAGTGCTTTGTCAAGTACTGTTAATTTCCTCTTTCTCTTTGATTGCCAATTCTAACGTCATGTCTTGTAAAAAATGTAGATCATGGATTTTCAACCTGGCGAATTTCTTAATGTGAAGGTAATTTTTCTTTTTTCACTTGGTTGATTAAGTTTTCTGAGTTTTGCTAAATGTTACCTTGTCAATTCTTTAGTTCCTGTAGTCTCAATTTCCTTATTTTGTAAAATAAAATGAGTTGCTTATTGACGCTATTAAGCTGATTGTATATGCTATTGGGTCCACTGTGCTAGCCTTGAAAACTAAAGTAGGTGTACCGCTTGATGTTGAGAAGCACTTCGCCGTTGCTGGTTTTTTGTTTGTGTTTAACAATTACCAACAATTTGGTCTTCAGACCCAATAATTGGTGAATAGGATTGTGGGGGAGTAGCCTAGGGACAGGGCATTTCCCTCCATGGACTGTTTTTGTAATTGGCGATACCTGCTTTGGAATAGTTTATGTTAGAACATTTTAAGAAATTATGTATGTGCGAAACAACTTCGCCTGTGTATTTTTCTGCACAGCCTGTCACAAGCCAGGATAAAGGAGAAGTGTTCGTGATTGGCGTGGGCAGCCAATGGTAAAACCCAGACATTTCCCTATGTAATAGGGTCGTGGTAGGCGTGGCCAGCCAGTGGTGGACCAATAGAGGACGAGAGCAGTACCAAGATGGGTGACCACTTGGGAAGTCCTCGTGTACCTTTGTTTGGTTGAAAACCAGCCATTCACTTGGAAAGGCGAGAGCAGTCCAAGATGCGTCAGGGTGACTGCTTGGGAAGTCCTCGTTTTTCCTTTCTAGCCTACCCCAACTTGTCTGGGACTAAAGGCTTAGAAGAAGAATGAGTTGCTTATTTATTTTGAAAACGAACTTACATGATACTGTTCTCACGTTAACATAAAAACTCGAAAGGTAAGCTGTAATGTGGTTTACTTGTTTGTAATTGCAGGAAGTCCATTATAATCAGCACGGTTTGCTGCTTTTAGAGGGTCAAGGAATCTATCGCTTGGGAGACAACTGGTAAGATTTGATGGAGTAATTAATGGGTATCATTTGTCTTCCATTAGCAATGCATCACTCAGGAGAAATATCAGGGGAAATTGTTAGATTTATTCAACCAACAAGATACATTTACTGTAAAAATCTTTGTATTAATGTCTTCATCTGTTTCTTGTTCTGTGCTTCTCGATACAGGTACCCAGTTCAATCGGGTGACGCAATTTGGATGGCACCATTTGTACCACAATGGTATGTACTACCACCCATCCACTGGTAGCAGTGTCCTAGATTTTGATACCTAATTCTGTTTATTCTCTCCCTCAGGTACGCTGCACTTGGGAAAACTCGGTCACGATATCTACTATACAAGGATGTGAACAGAAACCCACTGTAGGCCTACCACTGTGTGCTTGCCAGCAACATTGGCTATCTGACCACTACAAAAGTCTGCTATTCATGTGTAAAATGGTTACCAACTGATTTTTCCTGTGCAAAAAGAATGTACGTTTGTGGAAATGGCAGGCTTAAATTTAGCTGTATGTTATTTAAATGCTGTGTCTGCAACGTAGAAATTGCAATTATCTTCGTTATATGCACATTACTCCTGTAAAAACCAATCTTAATTTAAAAATTTATATCTCCTTCATATACCGGATACATGCTAAAAATGTCAGACTGTAATTTTGAGATGCAGTAGGAAGCTTTTTACGGTTGTCGAAAACTTCATTGGAGTCATCTCCATCTGGTGCCTCCTTGTAGCTACCTAAAAAGAAGGCAGGTTGGCTGTGCAACAAATCTGAGGCCAAAAACTCTGGCAATTGTTAGGTACACCAAAAAAAAAAGTACCTGACAACCTAACCATGTGAAACTTTAGGAGACAAAATTCATATCATTATCTTCATAATAATGCAGTCTTAAAGTGAATTTTCGGTTTAACTCTAAGCTTCCTTTACGGCGAGATTGAGCTGGTCACAGCATCATCTGCTGCATGTTCTTGCTGTCGAATACACTTTTATGCTGCCCATGTTATCATGGAACCCACAATGCCAAACTCCTTTTTCTATAATAAGGACCCAAAATCTGCCTTCATTACAACATACTACTCATTGTTCATCTTCTTCTTCACTTGCTTGCTTTTTAAACCTGTCTGGTTCTCTTCTGCTCGTCTTCTCTTCGATTTCTTATCAATGGCTTCAATGAGCACCAAAACCACACTGATCATGTTCTGCCTTGCTGCTGCCATGTTTGTTGCTGCTTCTGCTCAGGATGTTTCATCTCCTGCACCATCACCTGACAAAGGAGCAGCGTCAATTGGTTTACCGATCTTTAGCGTTTTCTTATGTTCTTCACTCTTTGTCTCTCTTATTGTTCTTTTGAAGCATTAAGTAGTTCAAATACAAGATCATAATTTCCCTTTGGGTTTGAGATATCAAAAATGTTTTTCGATTACGTTTATCTTGTTTAAATGTCACCAGTTGTATAATGAAATCAAAGATGTTCAATAACTTCAAATGCAGCTTATTCATCAATTATATTTACAGACAGATAGATGAAATATTCACAATTTCTTATGAACATGGGCATTGATAAGTACATTCCTCGTACACAACTTGGTGGAAAGTCTGAACCTCGAGTTATCCCATGAACATTGATAAGTTGTCATGCACTGATAAATTTTCACGTGAAATTAGTAAAAAGATACTGTAAGAAATATGAAACCAAGGAGCAACAAAATCCTGCTCAGAATGACATGGTCTAAAAAAAACATGGAGAAGAAAGAACTAGAGAATTAGAGTGAATGAGATTGATTTTAGGTGGTAACCGGCTAAGATCTGACAGAGATTGTCATGACATGTATGTTCTGAATATTAGGGTTGTATTCAAAGTATTGATCAAGATACAATACGTCTGTTCTTATATACAAGAAACAGAGATACAAAGGGAAACAAGATATACATGAAAAGGGAAACAAAATATACAAGATATACATGCCATGTAGAGGAAGATTATTATCCCAAGAAATCAGGACAATATCTTGTAACACCCTCCCTCAAACTCAAGATGGTGCAACACACATGTTGAGTTTGGAAATTAAGAACCGTAGACGAACCAAGTCAATGTTTTGGTGAAAAGATCTGCAAGTTGCAATTACGAGCGAACAAATGGTAAGACAATAGTCTGTCGCTTGAAGTGATGTCTTACAAAATGACAATCAATCTCAATGTGCTTCGTTCGTTCATGAAACACGTCATTATGAGCAATGTGAATAGCAGCCTTATTATCACAACACAATGGAGTTGGACCTGATAGATGAACTCCCATGTCTTCAAGAAGCCATCTTAACCAAACAATCTCATAAGTTGTATGAGCAAGAGCTCGATACTCAGCCTCAACACTAGACCGAGAGACGACACTTTGTTTCTTACTACGCCAAGAGATCAAAGAGTCACCTGAAAATACACAATAACATGTGGTTGAATGTCTATCTGTGATGTCACCAGACCAATCCGAATCTGAATATGCATGAAGAGAAAGATCGGAAGTAGATGAAAACTTCACACCTTGACACAAGGTACCTTTGATATAACGTAAAATTCGAAGTACAGCAGCATAATGTGTGGATCTTGGAGCTGACATAAATTGACTAACTACATGAACTACATGGCTGATGTCTGGTCTTGTGATAGTCGGATACTTGAGACTTCCCACAAGTTGACGATACAATGTAGGATTGGACAAAAGTTTCCCATCAAACGGATTGAGCTTTACATTCAGTTCAAGAGGTGTATCTGCAGTTTTGCTATCTGTTAACCCAACACGTTGAAGAATGTCTGAAGCATACTTTACTTGAGAGATGAAATAACCATCAGATGATTGATCGACCTCTATGCCAAGAAAATACTTTGAAAGACCTAAGTCTTTCATTTCAAAACACGAATTGAGATAGAGTTTAAGAGCAAAGAATTCCTTCTAAATCGTCACCTGTGATAACCATATCATCAACATATAAAAGAAAAATAACCATACCCTTTGTAGTTGATCTAGTGAACATTGCTGAGTCATAAGCACTTTGATTGAATCCGTACTCAAGAATAGCATTGGAAAACTTCTCAAACCAAGCTCTTGGTGCTTGTTTGAGTCCATACAAGGCTTTTCGAAGCTTACATACTTGATTTGGAGAGTGAGGAATTCCCGGTGGTGGTCTCATATACACTTCTTCTTGAAGTTCTCCATTGAGGAAGGCGTTTTGGACATCCATTTGGTGAAGATTCCAATTACGAGTAGCAGCAACAGCAAGGAGAGTACGTACAATAGTCATACGAGCAACATGAGCATATGTTTCTCCATAGCCTATACCATATTCTTGTGTATACCCTTGAGCAACCAGGCGAGATTTGTAACGATCTATCTTTCCTTATGAATTTGTTTTGATTTTGTACACCCATATGCTTCCAACGACAGATTTTCCTGGTGGTAAGTCAACCATATCCCATGTACCAGCGTCCTTGTGGGCTGTTAGTTCTTCTCCCATTGATGTTTGCCAGACCGGAATTAACGATGCTTCCCTGTATGACTTTGGTTCATGTAACAATAGAATGCTTGTTCTCAAAAATAAGCACCTGAGTCAAGAAACCATTCATTTGAAAGGGTACCTGAGGGAACTGAGAAGGCAGAGGATGTTGTAGGATTATTATTACCAATTGCAAGGGCTTGTTTGAGCATCTCTTGGATGTCTGCAAGATTATTTGATGTAGGTGCTGATGATTTATGGCTTCTTTCCAATGCAGGTGCTGCAAGAATAGATGGTGCATGCGTTTATGTTGATGCAGTGCCATTTAGTCTTCTTCTTTCTTTCATATTTCTTGAAGATGGAGATGTGCAGTTTCCTACTGTATGACCAGGTTGTTTACACTAGTTGCACACCACTTGAGAATTCGATCCTTGATATGTTGGAGTATGAAAGACTGATGTTTGTGACATATTCTGTGTAGATGGTGCAAAGGTGCGGTCGCTTTTGCCAAGTGACCAGGTTTCTTGTAGTTGTAGCACTGGGTCTGTGATATATCACGATAGTTTCTCTGAGGATTGAAGTGATTATTAAAACTTGCACGTGAAGGAGATGCAAACACAGCAGGTATCTCAGGTTTAATCCTTTTTCGAGTTTCTTCAGTAATAAGTGCAAATAATGCAACTTCAACAGTTGGGAGAGGTGATCGATGAAGGATTGAAGCTCTTACAGTCTCAAAATCATATCTTAATGCCATTAACAGTTGAACCAGCCGTGACTCTTCTCTGTACTTCTGCCATAGCTCAATATCGGCAGTCCAATTAGGTTCCATTAGTGCAACTGATTCTAAATAATTGACATCTCAGAATGAAAGTCTGAGACTGGCTGATCCATTTGTTGTTTCATAGATCGAATATCTTGTTCTAGTTTGTAACGTTGAGCAAATTTTATTTGGGTATACCGTTTTGAGAGAAAATCCCATGCATCTTTGGCAGTTTCAAAACTTGTGAGTTGCATACTTATGGAGGCTATGACTGTGTTGCTTATCCAAGTCAATATCTTGTGATTGTTGACATCCCAACTTTCAGCAGTTTCTCCCTCAGCTTCTTTGCCTTTCTCAGAGATAACAACACCACTTGCAGGCTTCTTGGCTTTGCCATCAATGTATTTCCACATAGGTTTTCCTTTGAGAAAACTTTTCATCAGGAAGGACCAATGATTGTAGTTTGTTCCATCAAACTTTACGGTGATAGGTTGATAATCTTCACGTGACATATTGAATGATAACATGGAGGATATAAGATACTAGGGTTTGAGTTTTACAATCTAAGCACAGACGAGACAGAGCTAGATACTACACAGAAAAAGGGATTGATAGGTATTGATTTTGTTGTTGTTGTTGTTGTTGCAGCGGAAGACGGGTTGTTTAGATCTTGCCAGGCTCTGATGCCATGACAGAGATTGTCATGACATGTATGTTCTGAATATTAGGGTTGTATTCAAAGTATTGATCAAGATACAATACGTTTGTTCTTATATACAAGAAACAGAGATACAAAGGGAAACAAGATATACATGAAAAAGGGAAACAAAATATACAAGATATACATGCCATGTAGAGGAAGATTATTATCCCAAGAAATAAGGACAATATCTTGTAACAAGATCCACTCCGTTAATTACTTAGAAAACAAGTTAATTACTTAGAAAACAAGTTCAGACATAATGGTTACATTCTAGCGTTGCCACCAAGTACCACATACATGTTTTTATTAGGAAAATCGTGTACAGTGCACTTTTATGGCCGACCAAACTTATTACGGGGTATTAATTCTCTATCAACACAATGTGCAGCAGTGATAAGCGTGTTCCTGTCCAGAATGGTCTCACCGCAAAAATGGTTTCCTCCACTTTGTTCCTCGGCACCGGGTATTGGTAACTTCTGCTCATTTCCTCCTACCGAATCAGCTGGCTGTGCGGATAGCATCCAGATACCTGGAAATAAACATTTGCATTATCAATTTTGTAAATAATGACAACGACAAGAAACTAAAAAAAAAAAAACCCAAAAGAAAAAGAAAAAAGAAGTCTTTCGATTACACGGGAGTTGGTGCCTTGTAAACAAAGGAGAGCAAAAATAACTTACTTGGTGAAACCAACATCAGAATCAAAACAAAGGTAAGAAATCTGATGAAACCATTACCCATGGTGTTGTTTTCTTGAATGTTTTTTGAAGATAAAATTTTATTGAATGAAATTATTCCAGTTCTATCTGTTTCTCTCTATTTAAAGTGAAAAACTCAAAAGCCGACTGTCATTAAGTGCAGGTACTCGTATGCACGATACTGATTTTGAATTTTAAACTAGGATGTGGACGGGTTTCAATCTAATTTTTAATTGGGCAGACCAACCAGAGGACCCAAAGGGAGAAAGTCCCTTTTATGGCCCCTAAATTTAACACAAATGTGTAAGTTTGACTAAAACATTGGACTTGGTGTCTATCGTTAATCTATCCCGGCTAAATTGGGACCTATGCCACTTAATTGGGGTCTATGAATTACTTCAACCAACCTAAAGAGAAGGATATGGGTGTCTAAAAGATGGTAAAATACAAAATTAACCCTTAAATAAAATTTAATTATTCTAACACAAATTCAAATACAAAATCATAATCACTTTATTAAAAAATACAAAAATCATTAATCAAAACTCATTTTCAATTTCCATCAAAACTAAATCCTAATCAATCCAATTCATTTTGGGTTTTGAAAAAAAAAATCAAAAACAAACAATTCAAGTGATTGAGTTAAGTCCCTTTAATCCATTCCTTCTAAGAGGTACTCTACAATGATTTACCTCTAAATCTTTGAAATTCACTCATCAAATTTTCTGAAATTCCACCAAGAATCGGTTTATGTGTGCACTATACTAGTCGATTGTGGTGGCAATCGGTTTTTATTATGTACCTACATAACCCGATTCTGGGTGAACATCAACAATAATCGGTTTAAGTTAATGCATGCATCAACTGATTCCGGGTTCAAGTTCAGACTTGTAGAGAAATCAATAATCGGATTATATTATCGTACATAAGGACCGATTATGAAATAATCCAATCCAAGTTTTTTTTAGAATCGGTTTATAATAGTTCCTTAATAAACCGATTCCTTTTTGAAGTCAGAATCGGTTTATAACAGTTGCAGTATAAACCGATTCTGAAAAAGCTGCAGCAAACTAACTCCATAATCGAACTTTAAAAACGTATTAGAAGACCGATTATGTAACAAATTTCAAGAGTCCAACGTACCCAAAAAAGACAAATCACTTTCATTCATTAAGCTTCGTTCAAGTTTGCAAAATACAATATAAGAAAGCGACAAAATATAAGCATCCGATAGATCAAGTTTTTAACATAAGGAAAATACTCATTCCAACAAATGTAGACCATCGAATTGATCTGGCACGATCAATTCCTCCCATCGCCTCATGTTGGGATCGTATTTTTTTAGCCACTCCTTGGTGCCCTCCGAGATAACACACATGGCTTAACGATTTCAGGAAGTTTCGAGTAATACTCCTCGAATATGATGTAACACGTTCGATGGGGTTTACCGCGTTCATCCCTAGACGTGCTTCTATCACCAAGAGCGGCCTTATAGTCACCATAGAACCCATTTGTCTTGCTTGTCCCTTCCATGCACGTATCCTTGATACTCGTGTTGTACTTGCTTGACTCTCTTGAGAAGGAACAATTAGATTGTTTGGCGCTTGACTTTCTTGAGAAGGATCGATTGGATCCTCATGTTGCGAAGAAGTAATTGGATCATTTGGAAGGACCATATGTGCGCTACTTGTCCCGCTTTCTCCCTTCTTTGGTCGACCCCCTTTCCTCTTAGCCGGTGCCTCTTCATTCTCAATTTTTGAAGGAACGTTTAAAACATTTATCTTGGCTTGTGCGCTACTTTTCCCGCTTTCCCCCTTCTTCGGTCGACCCCTTTTCTTTGGAACCTTAGCCTCTTCATATTTACCGTCTTCACGCTCATGTTGACTTAAGATTCTTTTATGACTCAATAACGGGTTTTTTCCGGTTCTCATTGCAACCTTAAACTCATTCCTTTCTTCCTTCCTATCCATGTTGGTAGGTGGTCTACCCTTCGGCGATAGCACCGTTGGTTCTCCGATCGGTACCATATGGGGGTTAGCGGCTAGTTTTAAGTCATACATCAAAACTTTTCACCCCAAACCATCATTTTTTGCGTATTTATCGATGATTTCTCTTCCAATATCTGTCTCCACAAAGGATTCGAGTGGTTCTTCGGTTGAGGGTGGTTTGAAAGTTAGTTGCTTCCAAAACGGATCAATGATTTCAAAAGGAATTCCTTGTTGGTACCTCACAATCATGTGACGACATGAAAATCCGAAGGCCGTCATCGTCATACATGAACATACAATTCTTCTTCTCCCCATCTTCTTTTCCACATAATATTTGTAATCCTTCATCATATAAATGATTGCCCAGTGAGACACCCTATAGTTTAAACGTCTAATCAACCAATGGTAATTCTTGTAGCTTGTGATGATTTTCATCCTACTCTCTTCCATTTGCGCGGTTATCTTGATGATATCATCCTTGGTGTATTCATGGATGGCTTCTTGTACCGTAACCACAGTGTTTTGGCTCCCTCGGAGCAAGCTTTTCAAACGTCCATGAGATCCTTTCCCGATACTTGTCGCCTCATTCTTGTAATGCATGTGTTGGTAGGTGTAAGCATACACAATTTTTTCCTTGTACGGATCCAACAATTCCCTCAAGCAATAAACCATACATTTCTCGTAATCCTTCTTCCATAGCCCAATAAAACTCTCCAAATAGGATTCGAACTCGGCCACGGACATTGAGCGTACCATGAAATCCCAATGATGTTGAAAAGCCTTCCATAGTAACCCATTCGCTTCATACTCCACTTTCCTTTTGTTCTTGTCCTCCTCTCGTTATTCCGGAGTTAGTTTTTGAAGACGCTCATCTTCGACCTTTTCACGAGCGATACCTTTTTGTGGCTTTGGCTTTTGGATATGACCCCTACAATTACTTCTAATATAGCATTGTATGTGCCATGTGCAAAGAAAATGCTTAGCGTCCGGAAAGACCACTCCTATGGCATTCATTAGTGCTTGGTCCTTATCCATTACTATGATCCTCGAGTTTGATCGCCATGGTATATCTCCTTCAACGTCTCTAGCATCCAAGTAAAACTCACATTATTCTCCCGATCTATAAACCCCCATGCTACCGTGAAAGTTTGCTTGTCGAAAGTATGGAAAGTTGTGACGGACCGGAAAATTATGCCTTTGGCGCGTTGCCCCGCGGACCGTAACTCCCCCGATGCGCCATGATGAATCTACCATCCGGGCCTTAGGGCTAGGCAAATGCACGTCCATTTTCCCTTGCAAGCATGCTCGTGGAGCATGATGCAGCTAACTTAGCTTCCACACCGTTCCAACTTACCCTTGTCCCGCAAAAGAGTTTAAGGCCATAAGGCCAATGCCAATGCATTTTTCATGCATCTCTGGCTTTGCCTTTACGTAGAGAATTCATCACTGAATTTCCTATCTAGCTGAGAAACCGTCATATTGCCGTGTCTTTTCCAGGCATAAGCCTTGGACTTTGGCGTAGGCCGCACTGCAAGCCCTTGCCATTTCCTACGTTACCTCGCTTACCAACTCTTTATAACTTGATAGGAATTATGAGCATCCACTTACTGGCATGCAACTAAGCCTCATCAAGTCTGGACACAATCACCTCTTGCGTAGAGCTACCGAGCTTAGATGATATGAGGGGCCAACGTGCTGGACCGGCAATGCTGACCGGCAACTCATTACGGCCGCCTACGTACCCTTCCCTACTCTAAAGGGATCAAGCACAGACCGTAGTTCATCCTCTAAGGGACAAGAAACTTATTCTAACTCGTTTGCTAGGACGTGGCCAAGCAACAGGGGTAATGGCCTAGTCCGTATAGGCTGTTCCGTCAAATACATCCAAGTGATGCATCATCGAGTCCGTGGAATGGCATAGTGATGCCTCGGCATCATATGCTCCATTCGTAAAAAAGGCTGCGCGACTAAGAATGAGGCCTGAGCATCAATCATACCGTTCCGGCCAAGCTATAAAGCTTATTTGGTACATAGTCCGCAAATGCACCTTCAACCAACTACCCCTCCCTATATATGTCTTAATGGAATTTCTACAAGTATAGAAAGGGGACCAAAAATATTTCATCAACTCCCCGTTTACTATTCATGGCCGTTTCCATGTATTTTCCTGAATAACCGGCCAAGATGGATGTACATTCGTTATAGCACACATGCTGGGTTCCACTGTCCGGCGGGATGGATGGAACATTTCCCGAGCCAAACCCGATGAAGAAGGGCCGTGATGGCTGTATTTCCGACTTTGGCCCATAGGCCACACCAATGTCCAGCCGTGATGGTTGTACATTACCAACCCGATCTCCAGCCATGTTGGCCGTCCACTACCAACCCGATGTTCGGCCATGTTGGCCTCCGCTGTCAACCCGATGTCCGGCCATGTTGGCCGTCCGCTGCCAACCCGATGTTCGGCCTTGTTGGCCGTCCACTGGCAACCCGATGTCCAGCCATGTTGGATGTACATATCCAACTCGATGTCCAGCCATGTTGGTTGTACATTTTCAAGGTCATCTACCCAACTGACCTAATGCATCATTTGATTCAAGATTGGCTCTTGGCCAATGTAGCTTCCAACCAATGCCATATTGGCCTTAGCTAATATGCATATGCGATGTGCCTTACTTGGCACCATATATGGCCCAGGGCCAAGTGCATCTCACCATGCAAAGGAAGCTTTGGATGAAGCTTCATCACAAGCAAATGGCTCATCTTTTAGCATGCGCCATGCTAAAAATACGAGGTGTTACAAAAGCAATGTTTAACAACGACATGTTGTACTTGTTGGTCTTGTACGTACAATGTATTAAAAAAATTTGATAGAAGCATTGGGCCAACTTGATCATATCCGGATGCGCCAAGAAAATACGAGTCACTTTGTCTTCCAATACCTGCTTCCTCATTGTTTATCCATGTTGATCGGCTAACCACTGAGATTGTTCCATAACCGCTCTACCATCCCATTCCATTTTCCTAAATGCCGCTCTTGTCGTGTAAATTTGCCTCAAAGTGGACAAGTTATTCTTATCATCCTCCTTAATCTTCCTAAGGATGTCAGTTAGTTTACACGCTTTCATCGACCTCATCGTTTCCAATTGATGTGGTTTCAACCCACAAACGGTCGCGTGTCCAATAAGAGATTATAGATCATCATGATTATGACAACCATTCATCACTTTAGAGAGATTGTATACCTTACCCTTGGGTCCCTCGGGTCTATTAACTATAATCTTAAATGGGCAACCAAACTTCTTTGATTTAGTAATGTAATTCCTTGTCGTCTTCTTCACGTACATTCTGTCCTTTGCCCAGTGACTTTCTTGCTTTCCACCTCTCTCACAAAATAGTTCCAAACGATCTTCACTTGAATGAAGGCCTAAAACTAACGCGCATTTGATCTCTATTCCCTTGTCTATAAACCATTGCTTTGCATCCTTTCTTTCTTTCCATTCCAAATCGGTGAAATAGTGGGCAGAGGTATCAACACCCAATAGAGATACGGGTTTGGGCTAATCTTCGTCGAACGCCGCAATAATCTACAAAAAATATCAACAAGTTGAGGATTTAAAATCGGTTTATATGTTACAGTCAAGAAAACCGATTACAGATAATCGGTTTATATGTGCAACTATAAAGTCTGATTAAGGAGTTGACGAAAAGAATTCAAAGTTTACAATCGGTCATGTCTCGTATCGTGTAATCCGATTTTTGTTCACATTTCTCCTGTAACTTTTTTTCCCCAATATCGGATTACATATACACGTAAATAAATCGATTGTCAACTTCGGGTATTCTACGTGATTATTCAAGTGAAGGAATGAATCGGCATATGCACATCACCAACATAAACCGATTTTGGTCACGTACCCATCGCGCCAAAAATTTACTACAATCGGATTATATGGTGATGAACAACAACCGATTATGATACCCAATTTGAAGATTTTACACATAATCGGTTTATGTGGTGTTATCGAATAAACCGATTCTAGAAAAAGATTTTGAAATTTTTTTCCTTTTTGGGCGATCGAGATGTGCAAATACATGTTTGTAGATCGTTACAACTCATACATGTTTATTAGAAGCATTATCACCTTCTTCTTCCCGACGATATTTTTCTTGTGCTTGAATAATATCCTCAAGCATTCTTTGGTTGACATCCTCTTCTTCTTTCAACAAATTATCCAATTCGGTAGGATCCAAATCATGTTAATCTGATGCACCCACTTCTTCATCACTATTAGAGTCTTCATCATCACTATAAAGTTTCATTTTTGTTAAACAAATCACAAACCCTAGTTTTTTCTTTTTTCCGTTTACTTCTTCTTTCCCTCCAAACCTTAAAAGAGGAAATGAATTTCTACTCTAATCCTAACACTATAATCAAACTCAAATACTAATTAATTTAACTAATACTAACTTCATTAATCATCACTAATTTAATAAGGGTCTATCAGGTATTAACATAAATAACGGATAATGGGTTTCTATGAATTATTACTTAATGACCCTATTTTGTCATGTAGCTATAGACCCCAATTAAGTGGCATATGCCCCAATTTAGCAAGGTAATCGATGTATTCTATTTTTTCTCGGGGTATAATTAGAAACCAAATTTTAATATAACAAATTTAAAAATGTATGCCTTGAAAATTTTCAAATTTTATCTCGTTGGATAAAAAAATATACGCGATGAGTACAAACAACAATATCAAATTTAGAACTTTTACGAAAAATTTGGAGGTATTTATCATTTTAGGCACAATTTTAGAAAATTAAATATATTTCTATTAGACATACCACCACAAAGGATACATAATACTTTATGTAGCCATATTTTAGTTTACACAAAATTGGTCATTAACCCAATAATGATAATTCCTGGGTGAAAAAGACATGTAAAATTTGATACTGTTTAAATGGACGAGAATGTAAAAATAACAAGGATGTAAACATTTTCATCCTACCAATTTTGCAAATATTTTTTCTTATTTTTGATTTACATTAGGATGCATACAGTTTCATCCTCGCCATTTTTTAAGTTTAAGCCAGGATGAATCCATTTTCATTCTTGTTATTTTTTGGTATCCATTTCACCCATACTAATTTTTACTAGTACATTAGAACCATGTTTTAAAAATATTTGGGCAATTGACCCAATTTCTCTTTAGTTTACGCATCAACTAATTTTCCGTTACAACTAATAAAACGATATACTCCCTCCCTCCGGAATAGCGGTGTTCTAGTTAGATTCTAATATCAAAAGAAAAAAAAAACTATTTACTTGTAAGAACATGGAGGCGTCGTTTCACATGTTTATATGGTTCAAGACTAAGGCCTACGTCCCACGGATCCGGGATATTCACCATAAAGTAAACGGTTACAAAAGTAATCACAAGATCTTTGGTGTTCATCAATCCTCATAGGTTGATACTCATACTAACTTCTCACTATTCTCTCTCTTATTCCTTGGTTCTACTCTCGATCCCCCCTTTCTGTGGAAGGGATGTAAATATATATAGCTAAATCGAGTGGGTCCACTGACAAAGAGTAGAGTTGATATCTTATCTTCTTGTGCTCAGTGCATGGTCCGCGGACTTCCCCCGTCACTCCTGGCTTCTACAATACCCAAGTTTATTACGCCGACCAACCCTCATTTTCTTCGTTGGTCGTCCGACACGTGCCCTCCAACATTAAATGCGAGTGGTTGGGGCGGTCCCGATCACGCGCAGGCGGTGTCGATCCTCCTTGTCACGCCTCGTGTCATTGGACTATCCCCAGTAGATTGATTACATCTCACCTCGTGATGGGGTAGAGTAACTCTTTGGTGTTGCGCGATTACCTACCTTGATGCTCCTCATCTTCGACCGTTGGTCTTGACAGGATGGGCACGCCGTCTAGATACCATGGATGCCCCTACGTGTCATTCCTCTTTACGACGGGCCTCCACGTGGGTTCTGCATTAGTACACGAGGCGATGGAGATAAATAAGTGTACTTACAATTTGCCCCTCTTCTTGTGACTGGCGCTAGTCTTAGTAGGAAGAAGAATCGTGTGGTACGTTTTTATCTCTCTCCTCATAACTTCTCCTAAAAAGGTGCTACCCGCATTTATTGTGCACGTTTCCCCCTATCCAAAGCCTACAATGCCCTTTGGGTAGTGGGATTTGTTTCTTGATCTTATAAAAGAGAATAATGAGAGAATGTGAATTAAATTCACATTCTCTCGTTTATTCTCTGTTCCATTGTCTTCTTCATCTTCTTAACTCTCTCGACACCATTATTACTGCCGTTGCCGTTCTTAACGCCGCTACTCTCAACGCCGCCGCCTTCGTTGCCACCTTCGTTGCTGCTGTTTCTTTACTACTTTTTGAGGTTCAAGTGATTTTTTACTCCGCTTACTCGCCATGCCTAACCCTCGTTGAGTTTTTGATTTTTTAAGTGATGCGTCAATGATGAATTTAATCTTATGTATATCCCGGGATTTGAGAGTTGACGCCACCGAGCCGTGTGTTTCATCGATGATTTGATTTTATTTTTTTCTTTTTGAGTTTGAATAATAGTTTGAGAGTTTAAGTAATTGTAGATGAAATCTAGGGTTTTCTTCGTTTGCTGCTGTTCTTGAGATTTTCTTGCTTTTCGATCTTCCTTGCCTCTGATTTGCACTTTTATTTGTGTTTGTGCCCCAGATATGTCCGATCGTCCGCTGGTTCCTTTACCAAACTCCTCCGTCAAGTCTCGCGAATCTCCTCGGAGTGATTCCAATATTAGGAGCTTCGCCACTTACCCAAGATAATCCTCGGGATGGACGAACATCCTCGTCCCCGGTCGAGGCCTTCGCTCAAAGGGGTGATCCGCCGCAGGGGTCTAGGTACGCCGTGAATCGCTCCAGAGGTGGGTCTCCTAAGAAGCAGCAGAATCTGCACACTGAACCTTTAGATGTGCAGCATCTCCGCACCAAGCCTCCACCGCGGACTAATCCACCTGTGCCTAGTTCATGTAAGTCAACTAGGACTCGGCCTTCGAAGAGAAATGTTTGGAGATAGAATCTTCGGGAGATGTAGTTCCTCCTAAGAAGAAGGCGACGGGTTCCACGGAAGATACTACGGAGATGCTTTCGAGGATGACTCTCTTTACACTTTTCGTCCTTTACCTTTGGGTAATAAGAAGTTTACTTTAGACACATTGATCTTGAGGCCTCAAATTGAAGTACGGTCTTCAACACTTCCAAGTGCGTTTTATGCCCCCCGATAAAGATATAACTTATGAGATGGTTACGATTACCGTATGATGCCTTTCATTTCTTTGACGACCGTGGGTGCTTTGGAGGCCTGGTTTGATGTTGCCTTTGTATAAAGCCGGTGATGATTTCTACTACCGGGTCTTGTCTAGCGCGATCTTCGCCAAGAAAAGTCATAATCGTGGGGTGCAACAATTGATGTGAAACTATCTTCGCCATCTCCGAGAATGCTATCTTCGTAGCAAGGCAAACGATGATGACCTGCTATGCCCCTAAATTAGAAAAGGAGAAAGGGTGGTATACTCCTGAAAATTTCAACAAATCCTTTGGAGATTACGTTAACATGAAGACACGTAAGCCGTGGTCTGTGAGTCTGCGGAATATCCCTCATGTGAAGGGGGAAATTCGTCTTTTGAGTGAGGTAAGTGATTCCAAGATGGCGAGGATTCCTGGTGCCGAAGGTCTTCCTATTCCCGCTGATGGGAGAATTAAGCGTGATCATGAATAACAGTGGTCTTCCCCATTTTCTTGAAGGATTGTTGGTCCGTGGGCTTATGGTTTGGAGTCCGGACCTCATGGTCATGCGACCATCGTTGATAGTTCATGTCGCTAAACCTCTCCTTTCTTGTTATGCCCATTCTCGCCTCCTTGGCAAATGAGTTTTGAAGGTATGGATTTTGCTTATAATCGTGATGTTGATGATGCGAAGACGAAGATGTCTCGATGCCAACCAACCTCCGCCGAGTACTAATATTGCTAAGGTGTGTTGTTTGTTCTGTACGTATATATGCCCCTTCGTTTTCTTAAGTAATGTTGATTACGCCAAGGAAAGGAGATATAAATGGCTTTTTTATCATTATGTATCGTAGGTGCGTAGAAAGCAGAAGATCAATCCAAAGCAATCATCAAATTCTCCCACAAGATTCTCGCATTTCAAGATGTGAGAAGTCCAGTAGAATGGTGACGAGGATGTCTCCGATAAAGAAGAGCGGATTGAGACTTCTCCGCCATTTCAGAAGGAACTAGTGTTGCCGGTGGGGGGCATTGGTGATCGTGGCCACTAGTGGCGCGATCGGATCACCGATGGGGTGGTGATCAGACCACTGGTGGTGGTGGTGATCAGACCACTGGTGGTGGCGGTGATCAGACCACTGGTTGTGGTGGTGATCAGTCCACTGGTGGAGGTGATGTTGTGGTTGAGGGGGCTGTGAAGTCAAGTGGGGCTGCGAGTATTGAGGTTGGTGAAGGTCTGATTGCAGATAGCGACATTGGCCCAGCTGGGCCTTGGTCGACAAGGGGCAAGGAGCTCTTAATTGTGGTGACAAGGACGGGGATGGGTACAGTGAGTTCTCCTTCTAAGGTTTTATCCGGGGAAAAATCTTTTGACATGGCCGCAGTTTATGGGGCTTGTCTCGATTTTACGCTCCTTCCAGTTGGTGATGATTGGGATGTTCTTGAAGGGTAGTCATGGGGATGAATCAATACGCGCTGAGGCTGAGGTTTTTGTGGTTCATCCATAGGGTTTTGTTGGTACTTCATCCGCTGCTAGCGGGGCTTTGGTACAATGTAATACTGATGCTGTTCTTGGTGGGGAGCCCGTAGATCCTTCCTCAGATGACTTCTCACGGTTCTTGATCGCGGATGGCGATGATGCTGTTTTGGCTTGGCTTAGAAAGAAAGATATGCTTGTCGTGCCGCATCCTGCCCCTGTGGTTGAAGGGGAAAAGAATTCGGACTCTTTTACTCGCAGGCATATGGAGCTAACTCCCGAGCAGGTGGTAGATGAAGAGTGGGACAAGAATCTTGTGGCCAGCGGGGTTGATCTCGTGGTGAATCCTCCTTCTACCGTGGTCAGGCATGATGGCTATTGCAGATGGGTACCAAGATAGCTTATCCCGGTCGGTTATTGGAGGTTCGTCACCTTTTTCTAATCTGATTTTACTTAGTTGTGTTTCGTGAACTAATTTCCTTTCTTGATCGATAGATGATGAGGAGTGAGTATTGTAACCATAATCCATTTATCGGCTCTTTAAGGCCAAGTCCTCAAGCTAGAAGCGAAACTCCGCTATTGTGAAGGGACGCTTTCTGATATTGAAGCCGCGTCCAATGCTAAAGATGAGGATAAGCAGAGTTGAAGAATCGGCTTAAACGTAGGGAACAAAGCAGGACGCTTGGAAGAAGCAAAGTCAGTTCAGCTGGCCGTTAAGAGCAAGATAAGAGGTGGTTTGAAGAATTCTTCGTCTCATTTCTGGGTATGCATCTCCTCTTCTTTGATTATTACATGTTTCTTATATGTTCGAAGTTATTTCCTCTTCCCTCCTCCTTTGTACTATCATTAGTGGCGGAATCCTTGAGTTGATATGGCTTGAGTGAGAGAATTCGGCTGAAAGGTCGTATTGGCTTGAGTTAGTTGAAAAACTCAAGGGTGAATCAAATGGAACGCCATGGATATCCATAATGCCATGGTCGAAGAATGGCGAAGAAAAAATTTTGCTTGGTAGATCTCGCAAAACCAAAACAACCATGACCGCTCATCTATTCAACGGGGCTCTTCTATGGACGCGGATAATCTTGAGAAAGCCCGCGGCCAAATTTCTACTCGAAGAGAAACTTAATGTCAAGGAAGAAGAACAGTGCAAGCGCATTCGCCTCATCCCTCGGATGTGCAAGGCTATATATCTGGCGTCTTGCTAAGGAAATAGATGACGCTAGGGCGGAATCCAGCGCTCTCAGTAGAGCCTTATCCGCGTCTCGAGCTGATGTGGCCCGTCAGGTTGAGTGAGAGAAACTTAGAGGTGACTATATACCCGTCTTAACAAGGGTTGAAATCGAAGAATGATGAAGTTAACCGATATCGCCCGTTCTCGACTCGAAGCTTCGAGATGACCCGAGCGGAAGTCGGTATGCTCATAATCTTCTGCAGGTAGATTATGATAGGTTATCAAATGAATATGATTATGCCGAGGCTCCTGGACTCATGATTTAACCATTGTGAAGGTATACGTTTTTGTCATCGAGTGTGCTTTGTGTTGTATTTGTTGTCACTCACTTGTCCTCTCTTAATACCCGCGAGCTCAAAGAACAACTTCAAGTCATGCAGATGGAAAATTTGCCAAAGCTCGAGGCTAAAGTAGTTCAATTGAGGGCCAAGTCAGCTATCATCGTGGTCCTGGTCTTGTCCGTAGGAGGAAACGCTTTGAAGCAAGCTAATCAAAAGGTGGACCGACTTTCCGCTTCCCGAATCAGCCGAGATGAAAAGTGTAGCTATAGGCCGTGGCTCGTAAGCAATTGCGTAAGAGATTAACAGACTCTTGGTGAGATTGAGTCGGATCTCAAGAAGAACCATGGATTAATCAAGAACTATACTGCTGTCCTGCCCGCGCTCCTTCTCTGATTCTTCCGGTCCTTCCTCCGATGGTAGTGTTCCTTCGTGCGTTGAAGGATAAGCCCGCGGATGATGCTCCTTCTCAGTAGATCATAAAGAGCATGTTAGGGATTGATCTCAGTTGCTTAGTCTTCTTGGCGTTTTTGCTACTTTTCTTGCTAGGCTTGTAATCAACTGCTGTGTACTAGATCAAACTTTAGCGTTTAAATCTGAATTTGTATTTTGCTGAATTCGCATCTATTGGAGTTATATGTCAAGTTAATATAATGAGATGTTGATCCTTTGAGAAAGTGTATTGTTCGTGCAATTCCGTAGGTTGATATCCTCGGAATCGTCTTGCGTGCAATTCCGTAGGTTAATATCCTCGGAATCGTCTTGTATGCAATTCCGTAGGTTGATATCCTCGGAATCGTCTTGTGTGCAATTCCGTAGGTTAATATCCTCGGAATCGTCTTGTGTGCAATTCCGTAGGTTGATATCCTCGGAATCGTCTTGTGTGCAATTCCGTAGGTTTAATATCCTCGGAATCATCTTGCGTGCAATTCCGTAGGTTGATATCCTGGAATCGTCTTGCGTGCAATTCAGTTAGGTTGATATCCTCGAATCGTCTTGCGACTCGTCGCCCCCGTCCACCAATTCCTTGGGCGCAGGATTTACGAGCGGTGGGGGTCCAGCCGGCGTTCAAGGATATATTCCATTGAGTTCGTGGCTTTATAATATTGAATGGTGGGAAGTCGCCGCTGGTCGTACACTTATAGACACTTACTGGGAGTTCCGAGAGATTGCATGTGTATGCTTTGTGCGAGATATTCCTCGACACATTGCGGTGGGTATGATCCACGCTTTGTGTGACATTTTACGGTATATTGCAGTGGTTATGATCCACGCTTTGTACGGGACCTTCCACTTATTAAAATATAATGCCGCTTGTAATAATAATAATAGAATCGCACAATAATTTACGTGGAGTTCACCTAAGGCCTACGTCCACGGGGTAACAATAGTGTCGATATTTTATTAAGATGTGGTATGGTTTTCTATGTACAAGTGGGTAACAATAGATTATGGTTTTCTACGTCCACGGAGGAGGTTTTTTTTTTTTTTTTTTTTGGGAATACGACACTTGAGGACGAAAGCTTGGGTTGATTTGAAAAAGTGGAAGTATGTAAAAAGTGCGTTACTCCTTCATTAGAGATAGAAGCATGTGGACTGTAAGTCAATTTTCCTTATCCCGAAATGCATACGCAGTGATGATTACGGGTAGTATGGCTTGAGATATTTGGCATTCCACATGCATGAGGATCTCCCCTTTTCAAATTACGCAGATAGAAGAGCCATTTCTTCGCATGTCGTGTATTACATAGGGTCCTCCCAAGTTGGTGCTAATTTTCCCCACTTCTTTCTCGGTATTGGGAATGGTCCCTTAACACATACTTGCCCTTCTACAAAATTCCTAGGTTTCACTCTTTTGTTATATTCTCTCGCTAGTCTGTATTTGGTCGTTTTCCATTCTTTGCAGATCGCTTCTCTCCTTTCTTCGAGATCGTCAAGCTTTTCCAACATCATGTCTGTGGTGAGGTTCTTTCCCATGCTTCTATCATTGTTGTTGGTAATAGAACTTCCGTAGGGATTATCGCTTATGCCCATACGTAAGTAAAAATGGAGATTCTCCAAAGAGCCGATCTTCGAGGTTGTCCCGTACGCCCCACGTGACGTTATGTAACCGTTCACACCACCGCCCTTGTACTCAAATCTAGTTGCTTTTTAAGGATAAGTGCAAAGTTTTGTTTGTGGCTTCGCTTGTCCATTGCTCGCGGGTTTATCGGGGTGTATTTGTTTTTTCGAATTTTGAGGGTATCAAACAGTAGAATCGATATTCTTTCCTTTGATTGTTTGTTGTCGGAAACTATCTCTGCAGGGATACCAAACTTTAAAATGATATTTTGAAAATAAAAGTAAAGACGTCTGAATCACGAATTCTTGCTAGCGCCTTGGCTTCTACCCACTTGTCAAGTAATCCGTTGCCACTATTAGAATCTTCTTTTCCCGGTCCCTGATATGAACGGGCCCACTATGTCAATACCCCATTTTGCAAAAGGCCACGGACTGTCCACGGAGTTTAATTTTGTGGCGGGGGCGTGGATTCGTTTGCCGAACCTTTGACATTCTTCACACCTTTGCGCCATTCTGGGCGTCTCAATCATGGTTGGCCGCAAGGTAGCCCCTTGTCTTTGCCTTATTTGCAAGTGGACCTCATTCCACAAAGATTCCCCCGTCTCTCTCTGGATGTCTTTCAGATGATATGCCCCTCGGATCGGGACAGCAGCGGCTGAAGTGGCCCGAGAATGATTTTACTCGTACAAGGTTCCATCTAAAGCTCGTACCTCCCCTCGTTCGGGATTGTACTTTCCCGGCCTCGTTTGGTGTCCCGGGGGAGCTTCCTTCCTTGAGGAAAGAATGGATTTGATTCTCCAATCTTCTTCCCCGGACTGACTCGTCGTCCTCATCTGCTTGCCGCATGATGTCATCGTCCTGGAAGTCGTCGACTATGTGCTCTCCGACATCTTCGTCAGAGATATCTTCCTCCATAGACTTACGTAGGTTAGCTGCGCAGATTTCTTGGGGCTTGATAGATGGTTCGTACACTCTTGTTATCTTGATTGCTTTGACATCCTCGTTCTTGAGCATGGCTGATATGTATGCCAAGGCATCTGCGTGCCTGAGCTCTTTCCTACGCAGGTGTCGGACTTGATTTTCGGTATTTGGGAAGTCAATGCTTGCACCAGAGCCATGTATTCCATTAGTGTCTCGTCGTATACATTGTATTCGTAGCCTATCTGTCGTATGATTAGTTGTGATTCACTTGTCAGACGCACTTCTTGTATCCCCATTTCAATTATCAAGCGGAGAGCATGGACCACTCCTTCGTACTCTACAATGTTATTTGTATGGCCTTCAAATTCCAATCTGAATGCGTGCACGATCCTATCCCCAGTGGGTGTGGTGATGACGATGCCTATCCCCGCGCCCTCTCTATTTTTGGAGCCGTCGACAAAGACCTCCCATTGTCGTGGGTTTATTGGTTCAAGAATATTATTTGGTTCCTTATGCTTTTCTATTTCTGGGGCGCCCGCGGCCCTCCATCCTTGTATATGCACCTCTTCTTCGTTATCCAAAGGTAGGTCTCATAGGGAAATCCTGCTAACACTTGCGATTTAAGAGAGTGTTGAGCTACTGTAGTGGATGTTGAACTGGTGAAGTACGTGCTCCATTTTGCTATGCGTCCTACCTTTCCCGCCCTTTGAGGATGGCTTCTAGAGGTGCTCGACCACGGGATACGTATGTCATGCGTTAAGAAGTACGTCCCTCGGTTTTAAGGTAGACCATACGATGGCTAAGATTAGGCTGTTTCGATTCTTGTGTAGTTTCTTTCCGCGAGTTGGGGTCTTGCCGACATAGTAGATTGGTTGCTCTTCCTTTGTGTGGGTCCCGACTCTCTGCGCTTACTGCATCGTCTGTTGCTGCAATTTACCATGCCAACACTTCGTCAGGGTCTGGTTTCTGAAGAATAGGGATCTCCGCTAAATACTGCTTGATGCCTAGGAAGGCTTCTTCGCATTCTACAGTTCATTCGAATCTCGTCCCTTTCTTTAGTATATTGAAGAAGAGTTTGCATCTATCCGAGGATCTCGAGATGAACCTACCCAGAGCCGCTAGAGCTCCGTTGAGTTTTGTACCTCTTTTAGATTATTTGGAGATGGCATGTCTACTATGGCTTAGGATTTTTATGGGATCTACTTCAATGCCCTTTTGGTCACCAGTATCCGGGAATTTTCCGGATGTTACTCGAAAGTGCATTTCTCCGGGCTTACCTTCATATTGTGTTCTCTCATAGCTTCGAAGATGTCCCTCGGTGTGGTGATGGTTCTTCCTTTAATCCTTTTTTTTACGAGCATATCATCAACGTAGACCTCCAAGGTCCTACCAATCCATGGCTTGAAAATGGCATCGACCATCCTTTGGTATGTTGCTCCCGTGTTCCGGAGTCCGAAAGGAATCCTTACGTAACAATAAAGGCCGTGGTGTGTGTAAAATATCGTATGTTGTCTGATCTTCTTCTAAAAATAGTTGATTGTACAGGAGTACCCGTCCATGAATGATAGCTCTTCGTTATCCCGTAAGGAGGGTTACGGATTACCGATTACACTCTGTTTCGAGGTTCAATAAGCCGGGGTTGCAGTGTCACTTTGGAGGCGACCATTTGAGAAGTTCCTTCGGTGGGTGTAGCAGATTTTGCCGCCACGGCCTTCTTTGCTTCCATTGCAATGATGCCCGCATCTGAAAGGAATGTGCTCTCCGCTCCCATTCTCAAGGTCTTGTCCCCGACCGTCGATCCACGCGCCCTTTTGTTTGCTCCTTGTTACTACCGGCGTAGTCTAGGTGCCTCTTTTGAAGGTAACTTTGTCTTCCGGCATCTTTGTTCCTCCTTTCCATTGTAATATTACGCATGTGAGAGCATGGAGAGTAAACCGAGACAAAAATTCCACAGGTTAGGCTGTTAGTTCAAACTTGATTTCATAAGCTCGATTTCTAGTGGCAGTAGGTGTACTCAAGGCATTAGTTTGGCTAACAATACGAAAAACATAGACGGATGCGGATTTACTTGGGATAAGGTCCATGGGTTGTTGTTTGCAAAAGTCCAAATCTATTGGTGGAAATTATGTTTAAAATATAAGTTAAAACACGATCTGTTGGTTTAAAGGTTACACAATGCCAGTCTGTTGGTAGAAAATACAATAAACATAAATATGTGCGAAAAATAGCCCAAAACTCGAGATCTGCTAGTTAAAAATCGTAAAAGATCCGTGATCTAACATTAGAAAGCACAAAAAATACGGATACGTATTTAAAAATGAGTTTAAACAAAGATCTGTCTCGTTAAGTAAAACTTTTGAGGTAGAGGCTATAAAGTCACAGGGAAAGATAAATCTTTTTACCGGGACAAGGTCCCTATTTCTAGCGCCATATTGTGAATACGGAAATCAGGTAGGTATCCACGTGTTCACAAACAATCTCAACATGAATTGAATACACGCATTAAAGTGTGAATAAAGTATAATATGCCTAGGTAGATGATGATTCACTGATTCCAAACCCCACGGGTTTGTCATGATCTCCTCAACATCCAAAATGGTAGATCAAGACGTAAAACACATAAATAAAGCTCTATGAATGCTAAATGTAAAGGGAGACGATGATTTACGTGGTTCAACACTAAGGCCTACGTCCACGGATCCTGGGATATTCACTTATAAAGTAAAACTACAAAAGTAATCACAAGATCTTTGGTGTTCATCAATCCTCATAAAGTTGATACTCATACTAACTTCTCACTATTCTCTCTCTTATTCCTTGGTTCTACTCTACGATCCCCTTCAGGAAGGGATGTAAATATATATAGCTAAATCGAGTGGGTCCACCGACAAAGAGCTGTTGAGATCTTATCTTCTTGTGCTTTGTGCATGGTCCGCGGACTTCCACGTCACTCGGCAACCTACAATACCCAAGTTTATTACGTCTGACCAACCTCATTTTCTTCGTTGGTCGTCCGACACGTGCCCTCTGAACGGCATTAAATGCGAGTGGTTGGGCGGTCCAGCCCCGCGCCAGCGGTGTCGGGCCCTCCCACGTCCGTCTGTGTCAGTTGGACTATCCCAGTAGTTGATTACATCTCACCTCGTGATGGGGTAGAGTAACTCTTTGGTGTTGCGCGAGATTACCTACCTTGGATGCTCCTCATCTTCGACCGTTGGTCTTGGAGGTCTGGCACGCTCGCCAGATACCATGGATGCCCCTACGTGTCATTCCTCTTTATGACGTGGCCTCCACGTGGGTTCCGTTAGTACACGTGGCGATGGAGATAAATAAGTGTACCCATATATCTATCTATCTATACTATTATATAAAGCGAACTAGGCTTAGGCACTGTAGATGAACAGTCCCATGAAGCTGTAATTTTTATATGGACGATTTTGCCCTTATTCTATGCCAGTAGAAGTGAGATGTAAAATAAATAATGTGAGGGTATAATAGTAATTTAAGTCTGCAATTTTTGTATGGACGATTTTGCCCTTATTCTATGTCGGTAGAAATGATGTAAAATAAACAACGTGAGGGTATAATAGTAATTTAAGTTCATGAACAGTGCGTGAAGCTGTAAATTTTGAAATTCCAAAATTTCCCTTATATAATGTGCCCTTAATTTATGTGATATAATTATAAATAAAAAACGAGGGTATAATCGTAATTTAAGTTATTTTTGAAGCTGCAAATTTTAGACTTCCAAATTTGCCCTTATATAATGTGCACCTAATTTATGTGATATAAATAAAACGAGGGTATAATCGTAATTTAAGTTGGTTTCTTTTTTTTTGAACACACCCGCTCACTCGTTCACCCGGATCAAGCTTGCACGTGCGTATGCCAACACCCTTAGAGGAACAGTTGTTGAAGTCAGAAATTAGGAACTTCCTATTTTGCCCCTAATTTTATTTACTCATCTAATCCTAATATAAATATAAAAGTGATGACATAATGGTAATTTGATAATATGTCCCACTACCCATAACACAAAAAAAAGATGGGTTCCATTTCCAATTTGCACGTGCATGTGCACGTGCAAAACAATCTAGTGTAGGAAAACCAAAAGTTTGAACCGTTTACAATGGCTTATGCACGACTATTTCAATTTTTGTTTTGAAATTTGAAGTAGATTATTGTATGGATTTGATTATAATTTAAATCGGTTCTCCAGATTTAATATTCAGAAAACATTATCTTTTATTCTCGTTTTAAGGGAGTGGAGGTGATGTAGGAGACCTGGACGACTTTTCCTCTATGATATGTCACGGCTCTTTATTTTGGAGCAAAAACAAAAGCTCTAAAATAAACAACATAAAAACAATCCCTCACAAGAAGGATAGAGCTTACCTACACATGAGAAGGTTGTGTTTTTTCTTTTCTTTTTTTTTTTTTTTTTTTGGGCAGTGTATATAGATGTATTGTTTTGAAAATACATTTGACCAGATATCCTAGGTGTCTGTAAATAGTGTCGGGAGTCGGGACTCGGGACTCGACATATAGCTAGAGAAGTAAGAAACTGTCATATCCCTGTTAAAGGCTAGTCCATTGTCATGGGGAGGGTAAAGGGATCTTTCTCGCTTGGGATAAAATTGGCAAGTTTTCTTTCTTTTTTTTATTTAATACTAAAGAACGGCCCCTAGCTCAGCGGGTCATCCCCTGCCTCTAAAGTTTAATGCGTCCGGGAGGTCCCTGTTCGAGTCCCCAATGGCGAATATCAGGAATTAACATGGAAGGTAGTGTTAGTTTGCCCCTTGTGACACAATCTCGCCCCCCCCCGTAGTTCGCCTCCCCTTGGCAAGGTTCCCCCATGAGGCCCATTGGTAGGCTAGCACAAAGAACTTTGTTCAATTAATGTAGTAGTATGTCGTTGGAGCTTAGCTTGTTAGGCTTCCAACTAGTTAATGTAATAATCGTTTAAATATAATAAAATTTATAATAATACTAAAGTGATTTATTATTATTATTATTATTATTTTTTTTTTTTTTTGGATAGGAAGTGATTTATTAATTAACTTGTGGGGAAAACTACATTGTCTTTTTCCTTCTCATTGGATTATATCTGATGATTGTCTCCCACAGAATAAAAACTGCTTGCTTCTTCTTTCTAGAAAATTGGTAAAGCTTAATGCAGGGGTTAGTGAGTATCATTTAGCTTTCATTAGCGATGCATCCTTCAGGAAAACTATGTGGAAAACACCCCAGAAATGTCTGTATTTGACTCCTAATATAACTGGTATGGCTAGTGAAGCTCAAATATTGCGGGTTACAACATAGCCAGCTTAATAAGTGTTCAGCCAAGGTGGCGTTACACTGTATAGACTGTCTAGCGCTAAGATAACATGATCCTGCGGGGCCAATAAAGCGCCAAGGTGGCGCTACATTGAAAAGTCATTGGCCAAGTAATGTAACTTGTTGGCCGACTCAATGAAGCTTCATTGAGGGAAAGGTAAGACAAGTCCAAGTTGAAAAAATGATCATTTCCACGGAATTGAGTTGGCCCACACTCAAGGATGATCTAAGAGTTTACAATAGGCCAGGAGTTGGCATATATATTAGTCCAAGGCCGGCTAAAGATTGGACAGTCCAAGCAAGCTAGTAATGCAAGAGTGCGCATTTCTATTGTTAAGCAACTTGGTCAAGTAAAGCATACGACACATGAGTAACTAGAATGAGCTACGTGGATGATCGAGATTATTATCGCCAATTTAACTCTGTATTGGCTTGGACCAAGTTCAGTTAAGCGCAATAGTGGCGCGTTATAGCTCAAGTGACAGTTGAAAGTTGGCTATTGGCTTTGTGAGCATGTCAATGATGCGAGACAAGATGAAACGATTATTAAATGAGTTTATATAACCTTATTAGAGTGTCCACAACCGTTTGGGACTAGTGCAAAATCAATTGACTGGACGACACAAAAGTAATTAACAGTTGAAAAGCATTGTAGGCGGTTATGGAAACTACCCCTTGGACACTTGGCATCCCAATGGCTTGTGAATTAAGTTCTGCACGGTTTTTGGCTATGCAACTACTGTATATATATAGTGTGGGAGGCATTATAAATCAGTAGGATATGAGAGGATACAAGGAGAGTTTTGTAGAGATGTGGTATCATATTTCAGAGAATACGGCATCATTAAGAGAATGATGGCATGTTTGGTCCATATGATGGAAAATTTTTGTAATCTTCCTTTGATACAATAAAATGGGTTAATTATGTCATGCCTTTGTGTTTATGATGTTCCTGATTTTGTAAGAGTCAAATAGGTTGATGCATGGGAAATCTCTTATGCTTATGGGGGCATAAAGAGTTAGAGAGAAAGACGAAATACTTCGGTTGCATAAATCCTTAAGAGTGGAGGAAAATGCATACTTTGGTGCAAGTGTGCAAGGCTGAGTACCTGTGGGTGAAGTTGATTCATTGAACCACAAAGTACCGACGGTCATGTCTCATGGAAAATTTTAGGCCGCTAAATGGCATGTGACAACTAGTATCAAAGTTGTGTTTGGGGACACAGTTCTTGATTTTTCTCTCTTTACTCAAGTTGGTGCCATTTATTTGTCAAAATTCAGTGATGAAATTGTTTGGGTTTCATTAGTGTGGTTACTAGAAAAAGTTGGTCTTGTTTGGAAAGATCGATTGGAATGAACTTTGAAGCTTGAGGTAGCATCTAGCCATGAAAGTTTATGACAAAGGTGCCAAAATATGTTCCCAAATTGTTAGGAGAACGCGCAAGAGTCATTGGAAACTGAGTTTTCAAGTAATTGCATGACAAAACTCAAGAGTATGCTAACTTCTATGGTGCAAGTCAGAAGTTTAAGCCCATGTTTCTCACAAGTTTGCGAAGATTATGCATTTGGAATAAATATCTTCGTAGTGTTATCGGTACCATGTATATTACAAGTAATAATAAGAATTTGACGAAAATTACGGAACTCAAAGATGATTTTGGCATTTGCAGTGGCAAAGATAATTGAGAACCCGTTTATGAGATATAACTGAAAAGTGTCTCATTGTAGCCAATTTGATGTAAGATTTAAATTATCTCTGTCGAATGCATATACCTTCGTGGTAATGCAAAGTATGGTTGCAAATTAACATTTTTGTGGCAATGTAATTCCATGCAAAAAGAATTGGATAGCCAATTCTTATCTGGCAAAAATTGTGGAAAGGTTGAAGAAAAAAACGTAAGTTAGGGAAACCGATACACCACGGTCTTGCATTTTCAAGAAAATTCTTCATTGATGCTAGTTGCGTACAAGGAGTGTGCTTGCACTTGTTTTATGAAAGTGGGATCAATATGCTTGGAAAAGGGTGTCCAAAAACCTGCATTGATCATAACCACAAGTGGATGTTCTTGTCTACTAAAAATTAGTATTTCCACTGAAGCTGATTTTGGGGAAGAGGAAAAACAGGAGTAACTAGATATGCATAGACAGTCAAAATGAGTTCCAACACTAAAGAAGATTGCGGTGTTCTTGCTTCATGGAACATATGCAATTTATGCCTTATTTACAAGGATTGTAGCCTTGTTTGAAACTGTCCAAAGTATTTATCCTCAAAAGTCATTGAGTAATATGACTTGCTGAGCTCTATGGTGATTCTTAGAATCACCAAGTTAAGTTTGTTTTGGTTGTGCGAATGTGCACAAGTTTGTGTCATAATTTTGGCATCAACTAGCATGGCAGATATGCAACATTAGCATGTGCCAAATATGATTTTGGAATGAACAAGATGCATGATGCGGTTGGAGATGTAAGTTAAAGAGAATTATAGGCGCATGGAGAAGGAAGGACAAAGTAGAGGTGATGCATAAGAATGATGCGATCATTCTTAAAATAAAATCTTTATGAAAGCTAAAGCAACATGAAAGCGTCGGTTTGAAGATATTCAACTAAGTGTCAATTATATTGTGCTTTATTATGGTAGTCGCGTAAGAACGTTGATAGTTAGAAGAGTGCATGTGGAAATGCGATTTGCAAGATTTGGGGACAGAGGTTATTGTCTCTCTTCCTTGTTCGTTTCTAAAAAGACAAGATGAAGTCGGCATTGTAAGATTTATTAGGTCTTACAAGTTTGCAATCGGTTGGTACAAGTATTTGTTCAAGATTGAGTATACTTACAGTTTAGGTCGTATGGACCTTGGTGTTGAGAATTTTCTCTCCATGTAAGGTAGAAGAGAATGAGGATATTTGAGGCAAGATCTCGTCTCTTACGTTCAAAGTAAAGCAAGTTCATGTAGAAGATGTTACATAGCATATTAATCCATGGGGTAACACATCAAGAATGTAAAAGTAAGCCCATCAAGTAAAATCGTTTAAGATTAATGACTCATGGCTTGGAAGAAAATGTTGTTTTTCCATTACATTAAAGCGAGCGTAATAGTTTGAAGGAACAGTGAGGCCTATTAGTTTCAAAGGAGCATGAAGAGGATACTTATCCAAAGTGACGGTGGGATGTCCTCGGTAGTCCTAAGTCATGACTATACCAAAGTCATGCATTTCAATCATGGTGTTGCGGTAAAGCTAGACTAGAACAACTAGGAGTTGGTTCTTTGGCATACCTTAAGACATGTCATGTTTTGGCGAAGATGTAACATGATTGAAATATGAGGCCAAGTCTGGTGTAAATCTTGTTATGTTTCGTAGTACGACTAAAGTCAGAGAATGAAGGCAAAAGACTGTGGAAATGATCATTGTGATCAGTGGGAAGAATTATTACTTGCCTATACTTTGGCGCAAATGATTCAAGTGAAAGTCAAGCCTAATTCAGGGAGTTAGCAAGAAGAATTTCAGTTTGCATTTGAGTATTGATATACGATTTGAAGTAGATTTGGAACGTATATGCAATGCAACAACAAAGTTCAAGTTAGTAAGATCAACGACAAGGCAGTAAAGCTAAGTGATGTTGATGCTAAAGCATGGAAGTTGGCTAAGGGCATTTTGCAAAAGCCAGCAAAGATTGTCAATTTTAAGATAGGTTAAATACTAGTATAACGAGTGATACTTGGTTGCTTTCTTACTTGGTTACGTTCAATGATGACGTTGAACATATTAGGCGGGGAGGCCTACAAATGGTATGGCTAGTGAAGCACAAAGATTTCGGGTAATAGCATAGACGACCTAGTTAGTGTTCAACCAAGGTGGCGCTACACTGCATAGACTCTCAAGCGCTAAATTGTGGGATCCTGCAGAGCCAGTCTAGCGCCAAGGTGGCACTACACTGAAAATTTATTGACCAATTAATGTAGCTTGCTGGCCGACACAATGAACCTTCATTGAGGGAAACACAAGATAAGGCAAAGTTGACAACGCAACATGCGATGTTGTCATTGATGCATATCCATAGAATTGAATTGCCCTAAACTCAAGGATGATGCGATAGTGTAGAATATGCCAAGAGTTTTCTTATTCATTAGTCGAAGGCTGGCCAAATCTTGGACAGTGCAAGCTAGATAGTAATGCAAGAGTGCGCATTACTATTGTCAATCAAGTTGGCCAAGTGAAGCATATGACACGTGAGTAAATACAATGATCTAAGGAGATGGCAGAGATGATTAACGCCAAGTTAGATGTGCATTCGCTTAGGCCAAGACAACTGCAGTGCCATGTTGGTCGTGTAATGAATTAAGAACAAATTCAGTACAACAGTGGTGCGTTATATCTCGAGTTATGGTTACCCAGTCGGCTATTGGCTTTGCGAGCATGCCAATGACGCGAGACAAGCTGTAACAGTTATATAACCTTATTAAAGTGTCCACAACCGTTTGGGACTAATGCAACATCAATTGGCTGGACAACACAAAAGTTACCAGTTAAAAGGCATTGTAGCTAAGCAGTTATGGAAACTACCCGTGGATACTTGTTTGTCCAAGGCTTGTCCATTAAGATATGCATGGTTTTTGACTACATAACTACTGTGTATATAGTGTGAGAGACATTGTAAATCAGTATGATATGAGTGGCTACCGAGAGTAGAGTTTTATAGAGATGTAATCTTATGTTTGAGAGAATACGGCATTATTAAGAGAATGATAGCTTGTTTGGTCCATGTGATGGACAAGTTTTGTAATATTCCTTTTATACAATAAAATGGGTTTATTGTGTCATGTCTTTGTGCTTATGATGTTGCTGATTTTGTGATAGTCAAACTGGTTGATGCATGGCAAACCTTTTATACTTATGGGGTATAAAGAGTTAGAGAGAAATAAGAAAGACTTCAGTTGTGTAAATCCTTAAGAGTGAAGACAAATGCATACTTTGGTACAAGTGTGCAAGGTTGAGTACTTGTGGATGATCGAAGTTGATTCACTGAACCAAGGAGTATTGGCGGTCATGCTCCATGAAAAATTTAGGCCGTTAGACATGTGACACCTACCAAGATGACATGTACATGTATTATCGAATTCAAGGAAACTACTGGTTGTAGCTGACCGTTATTTTATTGATTCATCTCTTTTTGGAGTTTCTTCTTCGGTTTAACTGTATCTATTTGTATTCTAATCACTTTCACTAAATAGTTGTCCTTGTTCTCTGTATCTATATCCATACCGGTATCCAGTTCAACCAGGTGATGCAATTTGGACGACACCATTTATACCAAAATGGTACGTACTACTCATCCATCCACTGGTAGTAGTAGTGACCTCGATTTTGATACCTCATTTTCATTAATTATTCTCTTTCTCCCTCAGGTATGCCGCACTTGGTAAAACATGGTCACGATTTCTACTGTACAAGGATGTGAATAGAAACCAACTGTAGGCCGACCAGCTACCACTCACTGTGTGCATGCATGCGAGAACCTTTGGGTATCTGACTATACAAAAGGACGACTATTATGTGTAAATTTGGTTACCAACTGATTTTCCTGTGTGTATTCCTGTGGAAATGGGAGGTTTCAATTTAGCTGTTTTGTTATTAGATGCTGTGTGTGCAAAGTAGAAACTACAATTCTCTTGGTTATATGTGGTGCTAAGTGACAATCATTCATACACAACATATGAAGATTGCAGCATGTTTTGTCTACATGAAGGATGACTCAAGATTGTTGGTTCTTGGAGTTGGTGAAGTCTGTCTGTAATTTTTTGATGGCTCTGATCAAACAATATCAAGTGTTAGACATGTGTCGAAGAAGAAGTACTCTACGAAGGTGGGATAATGAGTGGTCATGGAGACAAATTAGTTTGATACAAGTCATGCAGAAACTTGTATAAACTATATGAAGAAGTTGTTTCTGATGGTGCAAGTCCAAAGGAGGAATTTGGCTTAGGTGGTGGTTCAAGCTCAAAGTACAAGACAATTTTGTTCGTGCTAGTGATGATGTCCTAGAGGATGGCCTTGTATAAGGTGGGAAACATTCATGCCTTGCTGGAGTGAAGATGGTGGGTTTGTTCACGTCAAAAAAGGTGGTGATTGTTGGGGTTTTGGTCCGTGAAGATTCCGAAACTTACCGGAACGTAATTTGGGTGTTCCCCAAGTTATGTGGTTTCCTAGTTTAGGATTTCCTAATTAAGGTGTGAGTCTATTTTCAGGAATTCTAAGACTTGGGGAGCAAGGATTTGTCTACTATATAAGAGGGCTTATATTGTGAGTATAAATTCATTCTCTTGTAGAATCCTCTCAAGAACGAGAGTGATGGGGGTCACAACCGTTGTGTCATACAATGGTCGGTGATGGGGCAAGATCTATGTGAGAAGAGTGACTTGTAGAAAGAGTGGTATGGGAGAAATCTAGGGTTTCTAGGGTTCATATGGGAGAAGCTAGAACGCATGATGTTCTTCATGTTCTTGTCTAAAGTCGAAGCAACCATGACGGTGGCGGTTTATGGAAGAAGAAGAACAATGGACGAGGTAAACTCTTCGTAATATGTCTTGTTGTTTTTAACATTTAGCGCCAGTGGGTTACATAACTAGTTGATTATATGATGTGTGCCGATGTAATGACTTGTTATGGTAATGAAATATTCTCGGGGTTGTTTTGGCCGTGGATGTAGCCTACAAAGGTGAACCACGTAATCTTTGTGTCGTGCCGTGCTATTATTATCCATCATGCTAATCTAAAGATGTAAGTGGAGGATTCGAGCTTGTTATCTAAAGTAGGATGTTTCATTGAATTGACTTCTATGGCAGCATGCCGGTTCCAGACGAACATAACCTCGGTTTCTCGACAATATGCACATCAATCTGATTTAAAATTCGAACTCTTTCATATACCGTAGACATGCTAAAAATGTGAGACTGTAATTTTGAGGTGCAATAAGAAACTTAAAGGTTGTACAATTGCTTCCCGCCGGAAACTTAGCCGGTGGAGTCAAAAAATCCTTGGCTGTGCAACAAATCTGAGGCCAAAACTCTAGCAATTCTTAGGTACACCAAAGCCAAAATCTTCAAGTACCTGACCATGCGAAACTTTAGCAGACAAAATTGATATCCTTACCCTCAAAATCTTAAAGTGAATTTTCCGTTTAACTCTAAGTTGCCTTTATGGCGGAATTGAGATGGTCACAACATCATATGCATGTTCTTGTTATCTACACTTTTGTGCTGCCCATGTTATCATGGAACAATCTGCTGCCATGTTTGTGGATGCTTGCTGCTACTGCTCAGGATGTTTCATCTCCTGCACCATCGCCGGACAAAAGAGCGGCGTCAATTGGTTTACCGATTTCTAGCGCTTTCTTATGCTCTTCGCTGTTTATCTCTGTTGGATGCTTGGGTGATAAAGATAGATTTTTATGGATGATTTTGATAATGGAGTAGTGGGAACCTCTTTGGTTCTTCTCACTCTCTCTCTTATTTCATTGAGTTGTAGAGATAGCTCTTCTACTTGGTCTACAATAGACCTTACAACTTGTGGATATGCTACACCTACTACATAACTAAATATAAAGTTGACACTCCTATTACACTAGTACACTAACATTACATTACTCAACAATCTCCTCCTTAATGTGATGGTCTTCTACTCCTAGTAGTTCACGGAAATGTTGAAATTTTCCTTTGGGAAGTGCCTTGGAGTATGTCCGCCAATTGGTCTTCCCGTCTTGCAATACTTGAGTTCTATCTCACCATATTCAACCGCTTCTCGAATGAAATGGTACTTGAGTTTGATATGCCTTGCTCTACAATTCTCAACCGAATTTTTGGACATAGCAATTGTCGATTTATTGTCACAAAAGATTACGGTGCTTTCTTCTTGCTTCTCTTGAATGTCTTCCATGATTCTTCTTAGCCATACAACATGAGATGTAGCTATTGATGCGAAATGTACTCCGCTTCCGCCCGTGGATTGAGCTACGGTTTCTTGCTTCTTCGATGCCCATGTGAATATACCCAACCAAGAGAAAAGCATAACCCGATGTACTCTTCATGTCATCAATACAGCCTCCCAAGTCGCTATCACAATAGCCAACTAATTTGACATCCAAATTTCTTGAATTCATGATTCCAAAATTCATTGTTCCTTGTATGTACCTTAACAACCTCTTTTGCCGCACCAAGATGTAGATGACTAGGTGAACTCATGAACCTAGAAAGCATACTTTTAAGCAAACATGATGTCGGGTCTTGTATGTAAGATACAACAAGTTTCCAATAAGACCTCTATAGTAAGTCTCATCAACCTTTCTTCCTCCATCATCTTTCTTGAGTTTCTCATTCACTACAAGTGGTGTAGATGTGGGGGTTACAACCAAGCATACCAAATTTCTTCAACACCTTTTCGGGCATACTTGCTTTGAGAAATGAACACTCCATCTTCACTTTGATGAACTTCTATACCAAAGAAGTACTTGAGCAAACCCATGTCACTCATATCATATTTCATCATCATTTCTCTCTTGAATTTCTCTATCATATGAGCATCATTACCCGTAAAGATAAGATCATCAACATACAAGGCAACGATGCGAATAGACGTACCTTTTGTCTTCACATATAGTGTAGGCTCACTCTTGCTTTTGTTGAAGTTTTGCCTCTTGAAGTATCCATCTATCTCACTATACCAAGCTCTTGGTGCTTGCTTGAGACCATACAAAGCTTTCTTCAACTTGTATACTTTGTCTTCTTCTCCTTCCACCACAAAACCTTGTGGTTGTTCTACATAGACCTCTTCATGGAGTTCTCCATTCAAAAATTCCCGATTTTACATCAAGTTGATAAAGTAACCAACCTTTTTGGGAAACCATAGCAATCACGGCTCTAATGGTGTCAAGATTTGAGCAACCGGTGCAAACGTTTCATTGTAGTCGATACCGGGTTGTTGTGAGTAGCCCTTTGCCACCAACCTTGCTTTGTATCTTTGAACCGTTCCATCCGCATTGTACTTCACCTTGTAGATCCACTTCACACAATAACTTCTTTGTCACTTGGCATTGCTACCTTATCCCATGTATCGTCTCGTCAATGACAAAAAACTTCTTATTCCATAGCTTTTATCCAAACCGGTTCTTTTGATGCTTCTTCAAAATTTTACGGTTCAACCACACAATAGTTACATCTTTCATAGACTTCACTCAACCTTCGCAACTTCTTTGGTGCCGATGGTGGTGATGTTGATGCACTAGTACTTGGAGACATACTTGGAGATGCTCCTTGTCTTGTATTTGGAGGTGTTTGAGGTAGTTCTTCCTCATCTTCTTCACCTTCTTCAACTTCATTTGTTGCTAAATTTTCTTGCTTTTCATCAACAATAATGGCTCTCTTCTCAATTTTACCTTCTTCCCAATTCCATGAAGCTCCTTCGTCAAATAACACATCACGGCTTGTGATCATTGTGTTGTTCTTCAAGCTATACAACCTATAACCTTTTGATTGGAGGCTATAGCCAATGAATATACACTTCTCACTTGATTCATCAAGCTTTTTCCTCTTCACCTTTGGAATTTGAGAATAACACACACTACCAAAAACTTTGAGATGTCTTACCGATGGCTTTCTCCCACTCCATGCTTCAAAAGGAGTTTTATCCCATACGGCTTTTGTTGGACAGCTATTCATCAAGTAGACGGCGGTGTTGACGGCTTAGGCCCAAAACACTTTAGGCATACCCTTGTCATGAAGCATGGACTTCGCCATCTCCATCACGGTTTGGTTCTTTCTCTCGGAAACACCATTTTGTTGAGGAGTATAACCACGGTTAGTTGCCTTTCCAAGCCTTCATCTTCACAAAATTTATCAAACTCTTTGTTGTTATACTCTTTTCCTCTATCACTTCTCAAAACTTTGATGTAGTGACCACTTTGCTTTTCAACAAGGCTCTTGAACTTCTTGAAGATGCTAAAAACTTTGGACTTTTGTCTCATGAAGTACACCCAAGTCATATGAGTAAAGTCATCAATGAATAAGATAAAGTATATATTACCTCCATGAGTTGGTGTCTTCATTGGTCCAGACACATCGGTATGTACCAAACCAAGAAGTTCTTTTGCTCTCCATGCTACATTTTTTGGGAATGGTTGGCGATGTTGCTTCCCAAGTGCACAACCTTCACATACTCCATCTTTGTGGTTGATATGTTGTGGAAGTCCTTGCACCATGTTCTTGTTGGAAAGAACCTTGAGACCATTGAAATTCAAATTCCCAAGTCTTTTATGCCATAACCATGTTCCATCAATGGTTTCCATCCTCAATGCAACATTTTTATGCTTTTCAAAGACAATTGGAAAACTTCTATTCTTCTCCATGTTGATACTCTTCATGACTTGTCTCTTGTTGTTATGCTTCTTGTCATAAATGGTGCAATATCCATCTTCAAAATGAACCGCATACCCAAGCTCCACAAGTTGCCCAACACTAAGAAAATTTTGTGCCAAATCCGGAACATATAACACATCTCTAATGTATTTTGCTCCATTGATAGTTTGCACGCAAATTGTACCTCTTCCGTTAGCTTGAACCATGTTTCCATCCCCCATCTTCACTAGAGAGTTTATGGATGTATCCATGTCAACAAACAAGATCTTCACACTGGACATATGAGTTGTACAACCACTATCTACAAACCAAACTTCACTCTTGGAAGTCACCATGGCACTTTGACAAGCATAAAACAAATTTTGTTTTTCTTCTTTTTCTTCCACTCTACCGGCTTGTTCTTCTTCTTCTTTGTATTTACAATCTTTCTCCAAATGTCCATACTTCTTGCAATTGCGACATTGGGGTTTTCCTTTGTTCCAACAATTCTTCTCCAAATGACCATTCTTTTTGCAAAAATTGCATCTTGGTACTTGAGAGGAATGACTCTTGGTGTAGTTGTTGGAGTTTGCTCCTCCTTTCTTCCATTTTCCCTTTCCTTTGAAGTTAGATGTTGATTCACCCTTGTACTCATTTTTCTTTGTTGCTGAATTTTTTGAGTTCAAGTTCAACTTTGATTGAAAAGCACTCTCAATAGACTTTTCGGAGTGTCTTGACAACCTTTGCTCATACACCTTCAAGGAAGCCCATAATTCTTGTGACTTTAATGTAGAGAAATCTTTAGTCTCTTCCAAAACCGCCACAATGGGTTCAAATTTCTCCTCCAGCAAACAAATCAATATCTTCTCACAAATTCTTCTTTCTTCCATCTTCTCACCACACATCAACATATTATTGACAACTTCAACAACTCTTGAAGAAAACTCATTCAAACATTCATTCTCATTCATTTTAGATTCTCAAAATCTCTTCTATATGAATGCAATTTAATTCTCTTACCTTCTTATTACCTCCATACTCTTGTTGAAGGATATTCCAAGCTTCCTTAGCTATAGGAAAATGGATTACTCTTGGTAGAATAGTGTCTCCAACTCCTTGTTGAATGTACATGGATGCTTTTGCATTCTTCTTTCTACTCTCCTTAAGTAAATCCTTTGGGGTTGTTCTAGATTTGATGTATCTTCAACTTCATCATACCCATTTTGTACAATCTCCCACATCTTGTGACATGAACAAGGTCTTCATTTTGATGGCCCAAAATCATAATTTTCTCCATGAAAAAGTGGTATTGAAGGTTGTTGAATGTAGAAACTTGAGTTACTACTACTTGCCATTGATTTGGTTGATGATTGATTGAAGAAATTGGGTTTTTTCTTTTCTAGATCTAGATTTTGAAAAATTTAAATGTTGCTGATTTTTTGATTTAATGGGTAGAAATTGTTTTTTTCACTCACCAAGATCAAATCTATATAGATCTAAGCTCTAGATACCAATTGTTGGATGTTTGGGTGATAAAGATAGATTTTTATGGATGATTTTGATAATGGAGTAGTGGGAACCTCTTTGGTTCTTCTCACTCTCTCTCTTATTTCATTGAGTTGTAGAGATAACTCTTCTAATTGGTCTTCAATAGACCTTACAACTTGTGGATATGCTACGCCCACTACATAACTAAATATAAAGTTGACACTCCTATTACACTAGTACACTAACATTACATTACTCAACAATCTCGCTTATTGCTTTTCTCAAGCATTAAGGAGTTCAAATACAATGATCATTCCTAATTTCATGTTGGATTTGAGAAACCAAATGTTTTATTTCTTTTGATCGATAAAGAAGAATGCATTGATCAAAAAATAGGGGTACAAAAATGAGGAATCAAATGTTTTAAGTTTTCGATTTCGTTTATCTTGTTTAAATGTCACCAGTTGTATAATGAAATCAATAATTCAATAAATTCAAATGCAGATTTATTAATCAATTATATTTACAAACAACTGAAATGCTCACAAATTTTGATGAACATTGACATTGATAATTACATTCCTCATACACAACTTGGTGGAAAGACTGAACCACGAGTTATCCCATGAACGTTTCGACAGAAAGATGTAGCTGGTTGTTGTGGTTTTCCTTCTTTTTCTTGATGTTCTTGACGATAAACAAGTTTGATATCTTCAACACGGATATCTTTGCATGGGTGCGATTTATTGCAATCAAATTTCATAGCAACTTGAGTTGCTGATGTTCCTTTGATATTCGAGTACGTAACTTGACTTATCTGTATCCCTGAATTCTGCAGAAACAAAGTTAATAACCTGTTAAACAACGAAACCACAAGCTTATAAATGTTTTGAAGGATTATTGTGAAACGTAAACGTACCGAGGTAGGACAACCTTCGATACCAGGACAGTAATTTTGGTCAATAACAATTGGAAACAGAACGTTGTTCATCACAGCATTCTTAAATACAACTCCTTTTACAAATCCTTTACTGGGTCTTGCCCAGGATTTGATCCTCATCCCACTTTGCGTCCCGGTGAATACAACGCTTTTTACGGTCACATTCTGCACCCCTTCTTCCTCCAGTTGATGCCCCAGACTCCCAACGCTGTTACAATAAAACAAGTTAGTGGCAGTCTGGTTGGAGTCCATATGCTTAAGAAAAGCTGTCTATCTAAAGCCTTACCTTATACCATGTCCAGGTCCACAAGCAACACGCTGAATCAACAAGTCTCTAGTGCCAGCACCAATGGAGATACAATCATCGCCAGTCTTTATACCGCAGTCGTAGACACGGACATTGGATGCTTTTGTATGTGTATACCATCTGTATTGAGGCTTTCATCTGGAGCTCTGATCTGAACACCTTCCAATACTACATCCTTGCATCCGTAAACAACGATATGGTACAGCTTTGCGTTAAGGGACTTCAGATTTTGAACTCTTATGTTATGTGAATTGTAGATGGAAAGCGACTGCACATGAAAAAAATACAAAGAGTTATAAACTTCATGGTTCAGGGTTCAGGATTCAGGGTTTAGTGTATACTAACCGTTGAGCCTGCTGGGCAATCTTTTCTAGCAAGCTTACACGCATATAAGCTAGAGCCGCGGCCATCAAGAAATCCTCCAATAATAGACATTCCGTTCACATAATTAAAAGTTATCCAGTGCTGAGCAGAGAACTTCATCTTTTTATAATCTGGAGCAATGAGCATCCCATCAATTCTAAAAGTAATATTGGAATTTTTACATGGTCCTAAGAACCTCGGTTGGACCGATAAGATACTTCTTAAGAGGGACATATATCATAGATGGTTTGGAAGAACTGCAAGCAGCAATCCAGGCTTTTAAAAACGCTGGACTTGCATCAGTCTTTCCGTCTGCCTTTGCGCCAAAACTTGCAACGTTATGAATGACTGCGTCCGAACTTGTCAGTAGTGTCAGAAAGAAGATTGTGAAGAAAATTGTTGCTGAAAGGAGAATATAGTTGCTGTTTCTGAATTCTGCCATGGCTAAGAGAAATTGAGAGAGATGAGGTGGTAATGAATCAATGGTGATAATGAGATGAGATATCTGGCCGCTGGTGTACGCCTTTTATAGAAATGAAAGGCCAGTGCATTTTTATGGTTTAGGACTTGAAGCGCAGGCTATGCAAGTATGAGTAGAATGGATATAACGTATAAGTTGGTGATGAATATGACTGGAATTACTCATTCCATAACTGTTTTCCAGAAGAATGCAGTTAGCCGCTAACTTAGAGAAGCTTAAGCATAACATTCTCGTAGAAATCCGCAAGAAGATTCGTAGAAATCGAAATGTGAATGTCTGAAGTTTATTGCACATTTACGAAGTTATGCGTCGACGCTGAAGTCAGCAAAAGATTTTTAAGTAATAATTTGGAGTTGGTCTGAAGGAAAAATCATGAATCCAGCTAAACGCTCCAAAGGGTCATTAGTAACATGGTGATGCCTTAAATATGAAGTTTCTGCTGAAACAAGCTTCTACTGCAATATAATAACATTTATTCATGCAAATTGGCCGTCAACAGTGCAAAAAAAGATAACATCACAGATTCTTCTTATTCCTACAATTACAAACGAGCGATTCAGTGAGAAAAAGATCAAGCATCTGTCAAGAAAACTTGCCCAAGCTACATACGTTGTACGGATTGAAGAAAAAAAAAATGATTATTGGATTAGATGTGAAGATTTCGCTATAAGCAGGCAGAATAATCAGAACGCTCCTTAGTTCTGACTTAGGAGGACGGTTTGGTTTGCTGATCTTCTAAGTCTTTTCTTTCTTAGTCTCTCTGAAATAGCAAAAGCAAGCTCTAGAGATTGTGAAGCATTCAGCCGGGATCACAGTGAGTGTGGTATCTTGATTCTAAGTCATCGAAAGTCACATTCTTTGACCCTCCGACGCACTCTGTTACATTCTGTCCTGTCATCTCCAGATGAACTCCTCCTGGGTAACTTCCTTCTTGATCATGAACGTCAAAAAATGCCCTCAGTTCCGCCTGAAATTGTTTTAATAGACGGTGTGTCAGAAGATTTACTTAGGATGCCAATTCACCACGGGAAGTACTATTTCTGAGTTTTTTACTTACTCTGATGGCATCAAATGAGCGGGTCTTGAGGCCACATGGAGCTTTGATGGTGTTGCCGTGCATGGGGTCACTCACCCATGTGACAATTAGCCCTGCTTGACGTACAGCTCTAATCAAATGGGGAGCTTCACTCGCATTTTGTCAGCTCCCATTCTGACGATGATCGTCAACCTTCCAGGTCTATTGTGAGGGCTAAGAATTTCACACAATTTCACAAGCTCTGCTGGATCCATCTTGTCACTTACCTACACAAATACGAAACAACACAGACTACTATGTAAGCTTGCTAATTCAGCTAAGTCATCTGAGCACTGTAAAATGAAACAGACAAACTGAATTAAGGTCCATGTCAAACACACTAGCTTTGAACGCAAGATCACAGACCTTTATGCCAAGGGGATTGGCAACACCACGGAGGAACTCAACATGTGCACCATCCAACTGACGAGTCCTCTCACCAACCCAAAGCATGTGAGCAGAACAATCATAAAAGAGACCACCATCCATAGTGGAATCTTCTCTTGTCAGAGATTGCTCATAAGGAAGGTGAAGACATTCATGAGACGTATAAAACTCAGTGGTAGTCATTATAGGATGATCCACAGTAAGTCCAGCTGCCGCCATAAACCCAAGAGCTTCATCCACTCTCTGCGCAAGCTCCTTATACTTGTCACCTTGCTCACTGTTCTCCACAAAATCCAAATTCCACTTGGTAACTCTCTGTATAGCTGCATATCCTCCAACAGCGAAAAGCTCTAAGAAGATTCAACGTGGAAGCAGATTGTGCATAAGCTGTTAAAAGCCTCTGGGATCCGGGTCTGCATAGATTTCTCATCAAATGCATCACTATTGATGTTATCTCCTTGATAACTAGGCAATGTCACCCCATCTTTTGTCTCAAATGGATCAGATCTTGGTTTCGCAAATTGCCCCGCCATCCTTCCCACCTTAAAAAACAGCAAATTGTCACAAATTCTTCATCAATACATCAACACATCAACTAATCACAAAAATTCAATTCAAAATATAACACCCCAGTTTCTGCCCATGAAAACCCACACTACAGGACGACCGCGCCGACTAAATCGTATTAAAAAACACAAATTCTTCATCAATATATCAAATTCAATCTAAAAATGCAACACCCCATTTTCCCCTATCACAGGACAACCAAAATAGACACAGTATGCAATAAGAAAATGTGAAATTGAAGAACAAAAATGGTACAAAAATCAAAAAACCTTGATAATAGGCATCTGAGCACCAAATGTCAAGACAACACCCATCTGCAACAAAAAACCTCCTGTATCCCTAATATTATTAGCACCAAATTCTTTGAAACTCTCAGCACAATCACCACCTTGAAGTAAAAAAGCTTTACCAACAGCAGCATCAGCTAATCTTTCTTCTAATTTCCTTGCTTCACCTGCAAATACTAATGGTGGAAATCTCTCAAGCTGTTTTAATACATCTTCAAGTTCTTGTTTATCATTATAAGCTGGGATTTGTAATGCTTTCTTAGTTTTCCAACTATCTAAATTCCAATTTGATGAAACTTTTAATGGATTTGATGAATTTGATTTCTCTAGTGAGTGAATTGCAAAGATTCTGGGTTTGTTTTGAAGCTTTTTGAATTGGGATTTTGGGGTTGGGAATGGTGCAGTTAGATTACTTGCACCTGCTAATGCCATGACTGATGATTTTTGGTGAAATCTGAGATTTTTTGGGTGAGATTTGGGATTTTCTCTAGGGTTTGTGGAAATTTTTGATTTTGTGGTATTTTTGTAGATAAGAATGAATCAAATGAGACGAAATAGAAGAACAGATTTTTTCTTGGGTTTTGTTTTTTTAACTGAGAGATTTTAACTGGCGGGGTTTTCGGGAATTGTTTTACCATGGGACTCGGATATTTAGGGCGGTGAATCCGGTGATTGAATGGTAAAAAATGAAAAATCTATAAGGCTTTTGTACATGGGCTTTTAAATCCCGGCTAGTTTGGCGTCCAGTGGGTTTATCCGAGGACTAAGGTTTTCTTCATCGACCCAATAGAAAAGGATAAGGGGTGTCCAAAGTATATTAAAATAGTAAATTACCTTATATAAACATAATAATTCCAACTATCTAAAATAAATTCTAGACCCAAAACATTTCTGTTAACCATCTTCAATCAAAAAGTAAATCCCATCAAAATCAAAATCTAAAACTGTCCCCTAATCACAAACAACAATTCAATTCTCCACTTTTTTGGTTTTCTAGGACAATATTTTAGCGACAAACAAATTCGAGTGATTGCGTTAAATTTCTTAAGTACGTTTCTTTTCACTACATTTAAATCGGGGATTTTGTAACACCCGATTTTGTAACGGATATTTTTAAAAATAACGTCAGATCGATGTTGGTAACTTTGTAACGTTAATCGCTGCGATAATTGGTATCGAGTTTAGGGAGGGTTGTGGTACTTACCTTCCTATCCTCAACTTAAATTGCCAAGTTACATTGTTACCCTCCATTACTACTATTAGCGCCTCTATTACTACTATCATCTCCAAATTTCAACTCACACTCAAGGGCTACCCTAGCCTCCCAACGATTTTGGCTTTTTTCTCCAACATTTTTTTCCATTATAACTCTTCATTTTAATTATCGAAAATCAGAAAACAAAACTAAAATCAACAAAATTAGTTTTTCGTTTTTTTTTAATTGTGCGAAAATTAAAGAGAATAAATATGTCGAGAACAACTGAGAGCCTGAGACATTTCTCCACCCATTTTCCTTTTCCTCTCCTTCCATTTTACTCCATCCATTTGATCTTTGGAAACATCGATATGTAGATGGCAGAGAACTTCATTAACAAATACGAATCAATCAATTTTTCTTGAATCATCGATGTAAACCTAAATTTAAGTTGAATCGATCTCTCAGAAGTTTTACACTGATTCACAATCTTGGAAATGCAAATCTGGGTTATCATCATCTAAGGTATTTCATTTATTGGTTTTTCTCTGAATCATTTTTTTTTTCAACATTTGGGGGTTTAATAATTTTACAAATTGGAGGTTAGAAACTATTGGTTTTGAATTTGAATGATGCAATTTCTGATGGTGGTTATGAATATCTATATCTTTTAGATTTATACGTGATTGTAGATTTTAGGTTTATGGTTTTTGTGTTTGTTGAGTGTGATTAAGAAGATTTGTATATGCAATTGTAGATGTTGCAGTACATTGTATTATGTTTTAAGAATATCTCAAAGGTACTTTGTAGGTTTAGTTGATGATTAGACCGAGCTCAGACATAGTATTTTACTTGTTTGTAGGATGTCACAATTTGTTTATAGGATATCTCCATTTGTTTGTAAATGGGTGAATCAATCAGTTGTGTATTGAAAAGAGCTCTAATGAAAATCCCAAACTGGGCCAACAATTTAGATGAAAACCAAAGAGAAGCTATTGTTCATAATTTGTTCCCTTTTTCCTAGTCAGATTCTAGTTCTTTATGAATTCATTGTCAAAGTAGTTTCTTGGGTGGGTTGTCGAATACATTGTAGATTAGAATTAGATGTGTATATGCCTCCACCAAAGCACTAAGTAGTTTTGTGGTCGGTGGGAATCATGTACGTTTCACAAGACTCAACCTTAGGAAGTCAAGTTATTACGTCTTTGACAGATGATCTACAGCTTGTTATACCTTTTTTCATAAACTTAGACTCAAAGATAGTGTTTGGGTGTAGGATATTGTTACCATTAGTGAATCAAGATTGTAGTATGTTTTGAGAAGTAGTTTCTGCACTTTAGATGAAAAGCGGTGAGAATTAGGATTTGTAATATGTTCCCTTACCTTGTACTAGGATTCTAGTTCTTGATAGAATTCAGATAATGCTTTAATAAATTCATAGATCATATAGTACATTTCAACACACCACAGTTTAACATACCATTGTTCCTTTCATTAGAAACCACAAAGATATCTCCAACATACCAAATATAACCACTATATTCAAATCAACACAAATAGAAACCAAATTGTAATTTCATTAACTGATTTACAAATACCATCACTATTACTAATCGACCCTAATTACTAAGTAGTTCCATTACAATCAAACCCATTCACAAGATCAATATCAAAACATGACCCAAAAACCTAGTCCGAATTCCTCAAACATCCGAGAGATTAACTATTCATACTAGGAAAACTAGACCGCTTGAACCCCCCGCAAAACACCTTACACACATACTACTAAACGGCATGAAGCTACTATCCGTATAACAGATCAAACAATCCCATCTATTGAAAAAACAAAAAACAAAAAACATCCGAGATAGCAAAAATAACTACAAGAAAACCAATACCTATTATGTCAAGAGCCATCAATATAAGAAAATGATCAAGAACACCTACAGATTTCTTTGAATTTTGACGAAGAAGCACTTAGTCCGATTTCTCATAAAATCGGGCTTTCCATCAAATCTTGATGTTCCGGGGATGATTATTCAAAATCATCACTATTATTTTCATTGCTATGCCGGGATCAGTTCAATTTTCGGGCCAGCACTATCATCACCGTTGCCGATGCCCATCTCATCATTGTTTTACTCATTACTATACCGATCACCGTTTACTTGCACTTCCATAACCTCCATCACCTGCATCTTTCACTTCCTTCATCATCTTCATTCTCTTCCTCCAAATTCCAACTTCAACTGGTTCACCATTCTCATCAAGACCATCAATTGTTTCTCCATCAAAATCAACATTCAATCTCTCACTCATGGTTATTGCAAAAGCGAGGGATTGCTTTTTTCAAGTAGCTTTCATACCATGCATCCTCCATCTTATTTTCTATCTTCCTCCTTTGTTTCTCTGTCTTTAACTTCTCTCATGATCATGGGTCACTTTCAAAATCATTCCTTTCTCTTCAAAAAATCACTTTTGCTGCATCCGCGTCTTTCTCCAAACAAATCTTCTTCCCTCATGTCTCTCCTCTCTTTCTCTATCTTTCCTCACATCTCTTGCAATTTCTTTTCCCTTCCATAGTTCATTGTACATTTTCTTGACGAACTTTTCATACTAATCCTCGATTTACTTTCTGTCAATCTTGGGTCAGAAAAACCTCAAATTCTCCAACTCTCTATTACAGAAAGTCTTAGCAACTTTCACGAAGTTAAAAGATGCGTATACGATTATCTTTGTTAGTATTGTTTCTCCTTGGTCACCCATTATCTCTAATCTATGTTTCTTTTCTAATTTCTGTCTGATCTTTTATGATTATTTTTGTATATTTTGGAAATTGCTTAGTTTCTTTAGAGAAGATGCCATAAATAGTCACTTAAGGCATTCTATGGAACGTCTCATCCCTTAGCTATTCATGACTATTCAAAGGCAT
>JAJJWW010005824.1:0-23899 GCA_023531295.1 Papaver armeniacum | reverse complement strand
TTCAAAGGATCAGTTCCCCCTTGTTGCACATGTCCATAGGATCGGTTCCCAACATATTTATGGTATTTAACTTGTATGTGTTGCAATATGTCCATGTGGATCGGTTCCCTTGCCTAAAAACGTGTGCAATATGTCTTGTGGATCGTCTCCTTGACACCTCATACAGCGATCGATTCCCTTTGATGTGTTTCACCTCTTACTAGGATCGGTTCCCTTTACCTGCAGTCGGTCATACACAAATCACAACTCATCATACCATCTCAGGATTATTTAAGCATTGTTCTGTCACAAAACATACCAATACATAAGTCAGCCTTTGCAGAATATTTTTACCAAGAAATACAAACAAGTCGGGAGTTGCTATACTAAATCACACATATTGGATATTCACAAGATATGCAATGAATAACAATCCCAATAACGCCCGGCGATTTTTTCGATTCAAAAACAAGTTTATGAACTTACTTTTAAAACACATGTAGAACATTGTTTGCGATGAAATCCTCACTTTATACTCATACATAATCACAAAGAAGATTCAAATGTATTATATATCGATGTCTTATATACAAAGTTTAATGGTTAAGCAAATAAACCTCGTATTGTATTTTTAATATTATGTCTAACTAGAGGTAATCATGCTTTTCATTTTGTTTTTAGTATACACGACTTGAAAGACACAAGATATATATGGGAACAAGTTAAGTCATGGTTACTAACCCCAAGTCAAGGATAATGTCTTTGTTGTCTTCAATCCATCTTCGCATTTTGTGAGTAATCGGAGCACAAAACTTCTATCATTTCTAGTTCAACTCATCGTCAGACTGAGTTTACAATTATAGTGACTTTGAGTTTTGGAACTAAATATGACAAACCAATCTTGACATACCAACGCTTGGTGGGTTCAACCGAGTAGTACTTCAACAATCTCAAATTTGTAAATTTAGTGACGAAACTTTATTATATATGAGATAAACGAATTACAAAAATAACTTCCATTCTCACATAAGCCAAATTCACATTTCTAAGACAATAACCTGGAGATATTCAAAATGAATGTCGTTGTTGACATTATAATAACAAAGCAAATACTCCCCCTAAAGATAGAAAGTATATTCAACCGCAACGTCTTTTCTTATACCAATTTAAATGTCCGTGGCTTTCACTCTTTCTAGATAAAGTTCAAGCACCAATGTTCTTTTCCTCAGCGATACCAATCAATATAAAATCAATGCCAGTATCACTTGTTTACCCCATATATTTCTCCCCTTTTGTCACAAATGACAAAGAAACAAAAATAAAGATAACACTCTAAAAGAATCTACAAATCTCAAAATAGACTTGCAAACTCAGAGTTAGCAATGAGGGTTCTGACATCATGTTCTCGATAATCTAATATCAAAACCAAAACTACAAGTAGTTTTATTGGATATGTTACCAAGGAAACAATTTTTCCAATTAGTTTAAAGCAAAACAAAAATCAACCAGCACTTTAGTCCTTTGCTAAACTGACAGATAAAAAAATCGCACCGATAAGATCAAAATAAAAAAACTTATTTTTCTCATCGTGTTATAATTATCCATAAACTTAGACCTTTCATTCTAAACAAAGATGTAAACTAGTTAGTTAACTAGCTTTGTTAAGGAATTCGATTAGACTTAAATAAATGAAACTTCATTTGATAAGTCTAACTAAGACTAATTAACTAGTTTCTTATCCTAATCGAATCTGACTAACAACTTATCCCTGAGCACCTTTATTCCGTTAAGCCATAAATAATTCATACAAAAGCAAGATAAATCAACTTGCATAATTATTCACCTCAACCGGAAGCAATTGAAACAACATAGACATTAAAAGCAATCATTGCAATCAAATTTTGCAAGCTTAAACAATTGATACCACACAATAAAGCAAGATAAAAATAGTTTTTCAACCTAAAAATTGAATCACACACACATCCATACACAAATAATGGAATAAAATATCAATTGTACCGAAATTTTGTTAAGCAAAAGCAATAAATATATGCAAAATAAAATCGGTTTCTTTTCTAAACAGAAACGATTAACTCACAAATTACCTCAAGCTCAGATTCCTTTCTCTTCAATGTTTTGTCATCCTTTCGCAAAGACATAAGAAATAAAAAGCAACCTTACCGTAGAAAGGGAAGTGGTTTTAACTATTACGTACAATAGTAATAAGATGATACTAAATTTGCATATGTATACTATATACACAACTTAAGGAAAAATAAATTGATAATGAGTATAATGCGACTCACATATAGATTAATTGTCATAATTATTTTACGATTATTTGACAAGCAAACCCAAAAGGTTAAATATTTAAACTCGCCAAATCAAAAGTCACAAAATCATAAAAGGCAACGATATGAGACCTAATTGTATTCATATAAATTCACGACAATATGGATAGCTACATTCATTTGATCAAGAAACGCTTAGAACAATATTCTTCAATGCCAAGAGTATTGAAACTTATATCTGAAAGTGTAAAACACAGACTATCCTTTGATACCTTCTCCTGTTGTCTTTAGAGAAGACTTCGAACCATTTAGAAATGGGTTTTAAGACAAACTTGTTTTTATTATTTCCTCCAAACTAAGAGATGAATCTCTGAGGAACATTGATGATAGGGAGACAGGGAAAACCAGAGTTAGCCTTTCTCCAATTTTGGGAATCAGATCCTGGTCTTTAAAAGTTATCTTTTCTTTTTATTGTTTGAGCGATAATGAGAAAACTTTGTAGAAGCCTGACCAGTAAACTTCTTTGAATTATCATTACAATAATTTTTTGCTCATTTTTAGACAATGATGTCCTTGATTTATCACGAGTAGCATTTATTGAGTTCAATAATTTTGCTAAAACACGTGCATCTATGGCTTTCATTCTTTTACGAATCCGCACCCTTCCAAATGTCCTTTATTTCCACACAAGAGCAATGCTTAGTAACATACGAAATATGAGGCTTAGTGTTACCTTGTTGTGGATAGCACTTGTATTTGGAGTTTGACTAATTTACGTTTTCCATCTTTGTCAAGATTAAAGTGCTGATTTTTTTCTTTAAGGAAGAGCACCTTTGTGTACAACTTTTGAAGTACTTTTCAAGCAGAGTCTTTAGATTTGCAAACTTTGTCTCCTTTTGCACATTCAAAGTTTGTTTACCTTTGTAGCCCAGTCCTCGTGTCACGAGGAACTCTAGTTGACTTCAACATTGATTCTCGAACTTTTCAAGTCCAGCTTTTAGACCCATATTCTCTTTTTCCAATGTTTTTATTTTTTTTGAGAGACATTATCAAATCAACTTAAATTTATCAATTTAAACTTTATAATCTAAAGAAATTTCAGATCTGTAGAATTACTTCCCTACTTGCTCTTTGTGTTCTCCAACTCGCAGATAGTTTCCTTTCATCATGACTTTTTCTTCGATTTGCTTCTGTAACTTTCATGGCTCCAAGATATCTTTCTCATTGTCAGATAATCTCATATCCTCATACATATCATCAATGTCTCTTTTTCAATCTTTCATTTTTCTTCACGAAGATCACGCTGAGTGCTTTTGCTCGAGTTTTTCTTTCATCACCTTTTTTTTGTATTCTTCCAAGACTTCAAGATAACCATTGACCATTGCGGCTTGACACGTTCTATATCCTTATATAGAATATCAAGTTCCCTTTTAAGACTTTTCATTTTTTACAAAGGTTATCACATTCATGCCTTTGATTCTAAAGTTACTTCCTAATCCTTTTTCGGTAGTGCATTCAATAGCTTGATGGAAAAGTTTTGTTCTCTGATCCTGGAACAATTAGAGCTATCAGAATTATTTTGTTCTTTATTCTGGGTACACCCTTTGTGATTTTTGAGAAGGAGAAGAATTCATTTTTGTCTTAATAACTTTCGAAATTATCAAAGCAAACAGATAACACCGTACTCTCGCTTTTTGTATTCAAGAACAATTCACAGTTAGAGCTTAAGGGTAATACCTCCTTCATTCTTGAATTGGTATTCAAGGTCAAAGATCTTTAATTTACCAACTAGAGCGCTTCTAGATAGTGTGAAGATCATTAACTTCCATGATGACATACTTTTAGATTTGTATCTTGTGGTAAAGACCTTAGAATTTTATTATCAATATCTTTATCTCGAAATAGTTTTTCCTAAAGCATAAGAGGCAATTCACTATTTGTAAGTTTTTGATCAAACTCATCAAAGGTATCGTCTTCATCCATACGAAGATTTTCCCATCTAGAAGATAGGTTTGAATCCTCATTCTTTTCGTAGGCATTCCTTCAAATACGATACTAAGAATATCCCAAGCCTCCTTTGATGTTTTACACTTGGTTACATGATGATGGAGGTCCTGAGTTACAATACTAAATATGTTTAATCCATAAGAATTTTGGTTTGTCAGCAATTTTCTTCATTAGTGAATTTTTCAATTTCTTTAGTCTAAACTCAGTGGTTGAGTTGTTGACCAGTACTTTTGGGTGTACATACCCATCAATAACTAAAAGCCAAGTGTTAAAGTCATGAGCTTAAAGAAAGACTGCATAGCCATTTTCCACCATAGATAGTTTGAGCTATCAAAACCCTAGAGGTAACCGTTAACCGAATCAATTATCATTTGATTCACAACTTATAGCTTGGATCACACCAAACACATTGTTAGATCTTTTCGTGTTTGCTCGCTTCCGATACCACCGAAAAGATGATGGTACCCAAATATACCACAATCTTTTATTTTGATCACAACCTATTCAAGATCCACCGTGTGGAAACCCTTGGAGCAACAATCACTCAAGGAATATTTCAAACACAATGTCCACTTAAAATAGGGTTAGTCCGAATCGCCTAATACAGAATAATTATATCGACAAGTGAAAAATCCAATACACTTGTGTGATCGTTTGCGGATATGAAATCGAGACAATACAACAATAAAGTATTCACTTGATAATAGTAAAACCTTATAAGATAAACATCATGCCAAGTTAACATACAAGTGTAATTAATTTAATTATAATATAAAACAATTATAATGCGGAAATAAAATAAAGCACACACTTAATTTTTGTTAATGAGGAAAACTACAATCTTGTAGAAAAACTCGACCTAGTCCGTGATTTGAATACTTCTATGAATTAAGACGCTTGGCAAAAGTAAACCCAACTTCGTAGACTATACTAAGTAAACTAAAATCCTAGTTACTCAAGCCAAAAGAGTATTTTGTTTTGATAATATCTAGCAACTGAAGTTCTCAATAGATATTAGATACCCACATTCCAAGGTAATGTGACGTTCTTTAGGACTAGATCTAGTATATCTTCTTAATGATTCACAACAACTTCTTCTTTCAAATCTTCAAAGTCTTCAATCTCGATTTAATCTTCAGTATTAACTGAAAAACAACTTGATTCCTTATTGATTTGTCGCACATAACTATGCCCTGTTAACAATGGCAAATCAATGAATCTATCTTACTGGAGCTAGAAAAAACTTAGATCCGTAGAAACGTTAAACTTTGATCTAGTTTGAGTGAGCCTTATATTGGGAAGAGAAGGTTTCAAGAATAAACAAACTAGGGGTGCAATCAAAGAGTCAACAAATCATTAGTCAATCAAATCAATTCCAAAAACAAAAGATAAACCGTAATTATCTAGTTTCCTACCAACGTTACTAATAGAGCTTTTTCAATTAAAAAGAAGACTTTTAAACCGAGCGGCCTAGAGATTTCGCCACTAGGTTACTCTCCTCCGACAAAGCACCACACCGCACCAACAAACCGAGGAAGTTTGTCACACTGCTTAGGTTAGGTAAAAATACTCCACCAAAACACAGACTTGTAAGAATGGTGACTTTGCCGACAATTGATTCAGGATCGATCTTCTACTAATGATGGAGGAATGGGGGGTACCTCGTAAAACCTCCGATGCTAAAGTCGCACTGGATTTTTCATGTGAGATTTTTGGCTAGAAGATTGCTTACCTTTTTGGTTGTGAAACTCTCCCTTGATATACAATTTCGCCACTTTTGTGATTTTATGGCGAGACTGATTGCCATAATCGCCTCGCATGCCTCCCCAAGAATAATCGCATTGACTCGGTCCGCATGCCGCATGTGATAACCGCCGTCTTGATGGTCGCATGGCTTTGTGTAATCGACTCTCGCATGGTTGCTGGAATGTTGTAGAAGCAAAGTTCACAGGCAGGGCGCAGAACCGTAGTAGCAATGCGAATGAGGCTAATCATCCGAGGCTACTGAATTATGCCGCAACTGGTTCCACCAAACATAAACAAAAATTCAAAAACTTAAACCGACGATTAATTGATCGACTAATCGCCGATTAACTCGCCGATTAATTGCGCCGATTGCCGCCACCGCTTGGGCCGCCGGCTTGGCCGCCGGCTGGCCGCGCGACGACGTGGTTCGAGAGGCTCGACGTGGCACATGCCACGCCATCAATCTCGCTGACGCTCGTAGCACGACACGCCATCTCGCATGCCGACGTGCAGCATCATCGGTCTGCCGACGCTGCCGATCGCCACGTGCCACTCGTTTTGCCGACGCTGCACCTGCTCACTGACGGCGCAGCGCTTGCCACGCCATCATATATGCCGACGCGCAACGTATGGATCGCTTCAGGCGATTGCGGCGCCCGCCACGCTATCTCATCTTCGCGACGTATGCCTGCCACGCCATCTCCCCGCTGACGTGGCACCTTTGTCTATCATCTCACGCGATGTGGCGCCTGCTTACTGGGACAAGAGTCATGGCTGCGACGTGTCACCTCAAGGACGTGGTCAAGGGTTAAGTGGAAAGCTTTGTTGGGAAACTTTTTAGCCCATGGCTTGTACATGGGGTGTTTGTTAGGCCTAGTTAGCCATACTTGGGCATATAAAGGAAATACCTTAGGCCTAATGATCACCCCTTAGCCACTAAGAAGGGCTTTGGAGGCCTGTTAGTCTTATTTATGTGGAATATTAGTACAAACATCGCCCTCTTAATCCATAACTTGTCACAGAAGTCTGCCCTCTACTTTTGTATGTTTCGGAGCGCTACATAACTCACCCCGAGCGTGTTGTTGGAGTGTTACGAACCCGTCCCCAAGGATGTGTTGATTGCTACCGAGTGTTACACATCTTGCCCCCATATGGCTGAGGTGGGGACATATAACTCGCCCTCGGGGTATGTTTTGGTGGCATGTCACGTCAATGCTTGCGCAGGTGCACCTCCCCACGATTTTGCTCGCGCATGGAGTGAAAAAGTTGAGTTTTTCTGCCATCTTGAATTCAGCGCAGGGCCAATTCTCACATTCAAGATAGCAGAAGAGTTTGGGATGTGTACATTTTTACGGTTCTGACACGAAATGTTTGCAGATTTTGCTGCTGCCTCATATGATGGGGATAAATTCAGATAGGGTAGAAATGCTGGACTGTGCACTCACCTTATCCACGAGGTGTCGTAGACGTTCTTTGACAAGACTTAAACTGTCTTGTTTTGTCATTTCAACACCGCGGTTCGATCACCCGCAAAGAGCTTTATTAAGAACACGGCAATGACCCATTGAAGTATGGAATACCAAAACTAATCTTTGGACTAGAATATCCGAACCGAAATAACAAGATAAATACCTCTATCATGGATCATTTTGCCTCGTTAAAACCTTTGAGTGGAAACCCAGTGGGGACAAAACCATCAAAAAGGAAAAAGAGTAAGATACAAGGATTTGAATCACCAATGATAAAACTTTTTCAAGTGGAACTAATTCACTTTCCTACGGCTTAACTCTGCTCCGTCGAGACCTGCAAGTAGTAGGATCCACGAGATGCTGGTCTATCTACTATGTATGTGGGCCTTCCAGTTTGCTCGAGCTTCCACCAGTTCGCCTCCATTGTGGCTGCTCGGGTTTTCTTCAAGACATATTCCCCGGTCAACGACTGCTCTCACGACCTTGCGATCATATCCGCTTGATTGCACCGGGTATCGGACCAACCGCAAGGTCTGTTTCCTTTGTTCTTCCAAGAATCTTTATCCAAAGCCAGTATGCTGTCGTTTTTCCCGACTTGACAAAGCACGAAGTTTTGGTGGTCTCTGAGTTATACCTCGGTGGGTATGATCGCCTCCTGTCATACGCAATGTGAATGGGAGAAAATCCAGTGGATCTTTTGGGGGTCTGGATAAGACCATAAGACTCCAGGAATTCTTCGGTCATTTTCCCTTCGCCTCCAAATTCTTGAGGTCAGTCTGTCTTAATCCCTAGTTATTGTCACCGCCTGCTGCTTTGAGCATAGTAAGGAGACGAGAATTGTGGCGGATATCTCGAGGCCCATGCAAAAGTCTTTGATTACTCCTGAATCGAACTGCTTCCCATTGTCCCATATTATCGCTGTCTTCTGGGATTCCAACCCTGCAGATTTATATTCTCCCATATGAACCTTTTCACATCATGTCCGGTGACGTGTACCGGTGCCCGTTTCGACCCACTTGGTGAAATAATCTAGCGGCTGTCTAATCTGACGCCCCTGTGAGCTTTGGGAGCGTCCCGACGATGTCCAATCCCCACATAGAGAACTACTGTGGACTAAAACTGGATGTAGTTCGTTGGCGGGCCTTTCGGAATTGGAGCGTGTTCTTGGCATGGCACACATTTCTGCGCATATTCTTTAGCGTCTTTTCCGCATGTACGGCCGTAAATACCCCGGGTAAGTATCCTGTGGTGCGAGACCGCGTCTCGAATCGGCCAAAATCCCCTCATGGGCCTCTCTGCTAGTATTATTTGTCCTTCCTCGCCGATACGCATCGCAAAAACGGCTCCAAAGCAAATGCTTTTAAGTGATAACAGTCCTTCGATCATTGAGTATCTCCATGAATTCTTTCTCACCTTTGCAGCCATCTTTCTTGGAGTTTCACATTGGTTGTGCTCTGGATATATTGTTGACGCCGATCAGAAGGCCGTTTTCAATATGACTGCTCAATTATCTGTCCCGGATCACAACATCCATATTCCGATGTTCTCAGTATCCCCCTCAGTGCCGACGTAGCTACCATCTCGCCCCACTAGCGTGTTCGAGAGCCAACAACTAACAGCCGGAGATGCTAGTAACTCTTGAATCTACTACAACGAAACGGGCGACCAGTTTCGACTACGGAAGAGAGATATGCCAAAGCATCTCGCATGCCTCGTTTTCCAAATCAAGGGTCTCGATAGAAAATTGGAGTAACTCATTTGCCCGCCTTTCTCACTTATGCGCCAAACAGAGGCCATTCTTCTTCCTTGGCTTTGGGTCCCTTAAACCGTTGACCACTAGCATGGAATGATGGGACCACCACGTTCTTCTTTATCTAACTGTTGATGCCTTTTAAACCGATTATTGCGCCTCATATTCTAGCCTTCACTATTTGATGCTTGAAAACCCAAACGTCAGCTTTCCGATCCTCGAACCTTCTTTGGGAAGGATGACGATCCAACTCCACCACCAACGCTGATGACCCATCGATGAATCATGATCCATACTTGTTCCGGTGTATCGATCTCCATTGCGGACTACCCTCAGTCCCGATTGATCGGGTCGATTGGTTTGAACAACTCCACTTCTTGATAAACGAACCATTTCTATATCGTCCATAGGAAAATCTGAAAGCAAAGGCAGCCGTTGCATGTCCTTTCTCTGCAGTTCTGGTTTCAGACGATCTCATACGCCTTTAAAAATTTGACTATATGGCTAGTCGAATGGAATCATCAAGACGCTCCGATTCTCTTGGTATTCCAGTATACCGATCGTCTTCCTTGGAAATAAGGCTTGAGGCGACGAGATGCATGGAAAAGTGCAAGAGTGCTATCTTCTCAATTTTTCTGTACCGTGTTTAGCCAGGCCAGTTCTACCACGAAGTATGGGAGGTTTCTCATGTGGATCCCGGTAATAAAATAAAGACCGCGCACTTCACGGCGCGTTCTCCGTTGCGGCCCGGATATACCTTGGTCGGTTGTCCAGGTTTTTGGACTCACCAAACCTGGGGGTTGACAAATACTGCTTGATCTCATCAAAAGCCCTTTCGCACTCATCCGTCCAACCAAAATCACTGCTTTTTCAAAACATCAAAGAATGGCTTGAATCGATCCGACGATCGCCGAGATGAAACGGTTTAAAGTCGCTGTCGTCCCGCTTAGCTTCGGACCTCCTTCTTCGTTCTTGGGGATGGCATTGGGATGGCTCGATTTGTTCTCGGATTTGCCTCGATTCCTCTCGTGTGTCATCAAGTATCCAAGGAACTTTCCTGATGATAGCCCAAATGAACATTTTGCTGGATTGAGCTTCATACGATATTGCCTTAAGATATCGAACGTCTTTTGCAGATCGAGAAAATGCGATTCTTTTTGCCGAGATTTTACTACCATATCACTCCATGTATACTTCCATCGACTTCCCAATCGGGGATCCTTGAACATATGGTCTACCAAGTGCTGGTAGGTTGCCCCCGCGTTCTTTAGCCCGAACGGCATTACCAGTATAACAAGAGACTCCTCCGTCGATTCTGAACATGATATGTTCTTATCGTCCTCGAACAAAGGTATTTGGTTGCAGCCAAAACCTGTCCATGAATGACATTCTCATATCTGCCGGTTGCATCCACCAAATCTCTTATCCGTGGCGTGGGTAGGGATCACTCGGACAAAGCTTTTATTCAAATCAAGAAAATCGATACATACACGAATTTTTTTACCATTCTTCTTCTGAATGTATTACATTTGATGTAAATACTTTTGATATTGTAATTGGTGAATAAATCCGCCCAACAGCTTTTCGACTCTTCAAGAACTCCATCTTTTTGCTTTGTGCCATATTCCCGATTTTTTCGAACAGATGGAAATTCTCATCGATGTTTAGCCTGTATGTGCCACGTCGGATCTATCCTCGCATTTCACAAAACTCCATGCAAAAACATCGGCATTTGCTCTTAGCAATGTAATCAAACCATCACGCCCCTCGTAGGCAGGTTTGCCCTACGAACGTTGTTTTGTGCTCTTCATCTCCAACTGGACTCTCACTGGCTCAACTGTTGGGGTTGTTTGCCCTCCCCTATATGAATCTGGAGGGGAGGATTCTTCAGAATGCTATTTCGCTTTCGGCCGCATGATCCGGTTCCCACCGACTTCCGACTTCTTGTACTCATCCATTGATCACAGATGACACTTATGAAGCGGCTATCTGGTGGCCTCTAACTTCTTACGACTCCTTCGTGTAATAAACTTCAGGCATTGATGATTAGACGATGTGATGTGCACCGATCTCATGCAGCCGGTCCCGTCCTAATGATCGCATTGTAAGGTGCTCGGCAATCCAACAACAAGAAGGTGCCGAAACGGACTTGTCACCCATCATATAGGTATCTTCACCTTCCCAATCGCTTTTGTAACTTCGGGCCACTGAAACCGAGGCATTGGATTTTCATCCTCCCCTCGATCAAGTCATGTGGGAGATTTATGGAGGAGTAAGCTCACGAAAACAGCACGCTCACCAGCTTCTGTGTCAACTAGAATCCGGTGTACACTAAACATGCCAATCCAAGCAGTTATAACGATTGCGTCGTTGTGGGAGCATAAACACCTATCATGTCTGCATCGTAGAACTCGATTTTTGTGCACCCAAGCTCCCTAGTTCTGCTCCATTAACATGATAAAATCGATGCGGGATTTGTCAAATACCATTCTTTCTAACCGCCTCTGAACTTCCTCCTGGTTTCGTCCTCCGGCTCGCCTGGTCGTGAATGGACCTGGCGTGGGCTGACAAAGTAATCACACGAGCGTTAATCATGTTGGCCGATCCAAACTGTCCGGACCTTTCCAAAGTCCTTTTTCACGCATCGTTACAGCCTCTCCTAACCGTCGATCATTTATTCGAATCTCGACCAAAGAGCGGCGATTCTGATTTGTGACCGTGGTCTTTATGGAACTTGCAGTATTTTGCTCCTATCACGTTTATCTCTTGTTTCTGCTTCCAAAGGACGTGGGGGCTCAAACTTGTGTATCTTTTCATGCATAGCCCGCCGACCTATGCTCAGGGTCGGACTTCATATCCCCGGGCCTCCGATACCCAGTTTTCCGTTCACCTTGATTTTTTTCTCGAACATCCCCTCGATCATTATGTCAGTCTGCTCAATGGTTCTTGGACTTTTCTTTCTTCCCATCGTTTAGATGATTGGATGATTTGTGAACTTCTTCTCGAGCTTTAGAATCGCCCTCCACTTCCAGCGACTCTTCTACTCGACCATATAGTTCTTCTTCCAAAGTTTTTGGTGGTCTCTTCACCAAAGAACTGACACACCTCTCCTCGATCATGTTGGTAAGCTTGTTTGTATGCCGCAATGACAACTGGTCGTTGGCTCCATCCACATCCGCTAACTCTTGCTTGAAACGCCTAGTGAACTGTCCGATGCTTTCCTCCTTTCCGGAATTCCTAAAAGGAATGAAGAATGGCATCCTTTCCGTCACGTTTGTTGTACTTATAGGCTCTGGGCAAAAATCATCGATCGACTTATGGTAAGTCCCCATCGACCTGTCTTTGGAAGTCAAGTTGAACGTTATGGCTCCTCCCTGGTCGTGGATTAGCAAAGATTTTGCATGATCAACTCGTCTGTTGTCTTCGCCACAATGACATGGCAGGTCTCATGGGTAATGTAAAACATGCCGATCTGGATCACGCTTTTCTCGAATTCAGTAATTTTGGAACTAAAAAAATTCATTGTGGCCTGAATTCTCGATCTTCTCGCTTGAAAGGAGCTCCCGCTGCTCGATGTAGCCTTTCCATCTTTTCTCTCAGGACTGTTTTTCATCATCACTTTCGATCATCTTGGGCAAAGCGAGCTTCGTATCGCGCCAAGTCGCTATCTCCCCGAGGAATCGCTTCCCGCTCATAATCCAGTCCTCCGAGTATGATCATCCGTTCTCGTTTTCTTCGGCGTGCAGGTCGTCTCTCGCTATCCACCATCTTGCTCCGAACGAGCATAGTAATCGCCTAAAAATTCAGTCTCGCGTGTTGGTCTCGAGCTTCATCCTCGACATTCCCGCGAGTCGTTTTTTTCAACTGGGAGGCGTTAAGGCATTTGCGCGCTTTGTTGAGTTGCGGCTGTCCAGACCCCTTGCTCGCCTTGGCCGTTTCGGTAGTTCTCCAGGTGACCAATAGATTCTTGTCAGGTCGATCAAGATTGATTACATCCTCGTTAGAATTGGACGAAGCTTCAATCCGACTTCCAAGGCGTTGCAAATGACGGACCCTCTGATTATTCAAAAAGCATCCTAGACCTAGAAATTTTGGTTCACGTTCTAATCTTAGTAGAGCATTCTCCTTCTCAACCTGCCTCTAGCGATTCAGTAGTTGTTCTTCCTCTCGTGCCGAGTCGCGTTAAATGCTTCATCACGCCTTGAATCTTGTCGCATTTTGATTCCTCCTTGATGGGCTGCTGAACGCATACCCTTTGTTTCCACTAACACATGGGTTTTCCCCATCAACGTCAATAATTTCGTTATCGATCGATCGCCTGTTTTTCCTTTCTCCGATTTAGATCTCGGAGCCTGCTATTAAAACGATCTCAACTCGTCCACGATCAATTACTGTTGTGAGTATGATCTTGACCTCTGTCTTTCCAAAGTGGGTATAGCAGTGCATTGAACTTCACCGTGTCTCTCAATTTCGCGTCCTCTCGCGCCGCTGTTGAGAGATCTTTGGAGAACTGGGGACCTTCGTGCAGTTTGTCCGACTATTGCCATAACTTCGATTCTTAGAACTCACGATAATCTTTTCTCGAAAACCTTAGCCGAAGCGCCACTTGTTTGTAAGGTAAAAATACTCCCTACCCCAAACACGGAAATTTTTGTATGAATGGTGACTTTGCCGACAATTGATTCGGATTGGATCTTTCTACCAATGATGGAGGAATGGGGGGTACCCGCAAAAAACCCTCAGATGCTAAAGTCGATCTTGGATTTTTTTCACGAGAGATTTTTGGCTAGAAGATTGCTTACCTTTTTGGTTGTGGGAACTCTCCCTTTATATGTGCCAATTCGGTTTTAATTTTTGTGATTTTATATGTACATTGATTGCCATAACCGGCCCCCGCATGCCTCCTAGCAATAATCGGTATTGGCCCAGTCCCGTATGCCGCATGTGAGTAACCGCCTTTGATGGCTGCATGGCTCTTGTGGTAACCGACCGCATGGTTGCGAACATTGGAAGCAAAGTTCAAGTGGGGCGCAGGAATCCGTTGAAGCAAGCAATGGGGTGAATCATCCGAGAGCTACTAATTATGCCGCAACGTTTCCACCGAAACATAACAAAAATTCAAAACTTAAACGGACGATGGTACTGACGATTAATCGGGCGTATTAATTTCGCGATTGCCTTCGCTTTTGGGCCGCGGCTTTGGCCGCGGTTATGGGGCTGGCCGACTTGAGTGGCCTGTAGGGCCGACGTGGCACATGCCCGCGTCATCAGGAAATCTGATGGGAGCGGCTGACCGCGTCATCTCGCATCGCGGCGTGGCATCACCGGCTGCCGACAGCGTCGATCGCCGCGCGGCTCGTTTTCTTGACGCGCACTCTCATGTCATTGATGTGGCGGTTGCGTCATCATATATCTTCGTGCCACGCGACAACGTATGGGATCGCTCAGGCGACGTGGCGCTGCCACGTCATCTCATCCTGGCGGCGTGGCGCTCGCCACGTCATCTCCCGCCGACGTGGGTACCTTGTCATCATCTCTGGGCTGCTGATGTGGCGCCTGTTCGGTGACGTGTTGTTGGGCCGATGACGTGTCACCTGCGATGACGTGTCAGGGTTGAGTGGAAAGCTTTGTTTGTGAAACTTTTTAGCCATTTGTACATGGGGTGTTTGTTGAAGCCTAGTTAGCCATACTTGGGTATATAAGGGAAACACCTTAGGCCCATGATCACTCCTTAGCCACTAGCAAGGGCTTTGGAGGCCCTGTTAGCCCGTTTTATTTGTGTAGAATATTAGGGGTACAGATCTGAAGGATTAGTTTTTAGAAATGCAACTAAGTATTTATAGACAATGAAGTTTGACACCAAGAATTTCCAAAACCAAAATATTCTCAAGATATTCATTACTTCAAATTGTTTCCATAATTCTGAAATGTTACATCCCAAATAATGATCGATCAATCTCTTGAAAATCTCTAATTAGTAAATGCACATTACTAATTTTATTACCCCTACAAAACAGTTAAATACCTTAATTAAAAGATTCTTAACTTATTTATGTTTCGATCCTGGGATTCTCTTCCCTTAGCTATTAAGGAATAACTTTAAACAATAAAATATAAACATTATTGCACGAGTTCAAAGTTGTTAGAGCATTGATCGGTCGAACTCGCATGCGTTGTTATATCATGTCGGGAAACCGAGGTTACGTTCATCTCGGAACCGGCATGCTTCCATGAAATCAATTCCATGAAACATCCTACTTTAGATAACTTAGTTCCAATCCGTCTCTTACATCTTTAGATTAGCATGATCGAATAATTAGCACAAATATATAGATCAATACATAATAGACAATCACACACGACACAAAGATTCGTGGTTCACCTTTGTAGGCTACATCCACGGCCAAAACCACCCTGAGAATCTTCATTATCACATAACAAGTTATTACATCCGCACATCATATAATCAACTAGTTATATAAACCACTAGCGCTAAACGTTAGAAACAATAAGACATATTACTAAGAGTTTACCTCTTCCTTTGTTCTTCTTCTTTCATAAACCTCCACCGCCATGGTTGCTTGACTTTAGACAAGAACATGAAGAACATCATGAATTCTAGATTTCCCCATATGAACCTATAAACCCTAGATTTCTCCCATACCCGTTCTCACTACAAGTTTCTCTTCTCACATATATTATTTCCCGTCCTGCCAACCATTGTAGGACACAGTTTGACCACGAATACTCTCATAAAGAGAGGATTCTCCACGAGATTAACCAAGAGAATAATTTCTCTCACTATATAACTCCTCTTATATATAATAGTTATATCCTTATCCCCAAGTCTTAGTGAACTTCTCAAGAATAGTCCACACCTTAATTAGGAAACCCTATACTTGGAAATTACTCCTCCAAACCACAAACAAGTTTCTAATCCAAACAAACCTTGTAGACACTTTAATCCCGAAATAGCCTTTTAGCCACGGTTTTGACAGCATTAGATCACTGTTTCTGCTTCAAAAACTGTCACCATAAGTCCAAATTTCAGCCACATGGGTTTGTTTGCTGACAAAACCCCAACAATTACCACCTTTTGTGACGTGAACATAACCACCATCTTCACTCCAATAAAACATGAATGTTTACCACCTTATACAAGGCCATCCTGAGGACATCATCACTAGCACGAATCAAAATTGTCTTGTACTTTGAGCTTGAACCACCACCTAAGCCAAATTCTCCTTTGCACTTGAACCACTGGAATCGCTATTTGTCGATTTTCTAGCATCACCACAAACAACTTCTTCATATAATCTATACAAGTTCTAATATGACTTGTATCAAACTACTTCACGCCACTGACCACTCATTTATTCTACCTTGTAGAATACTTCTTCTTCGACATGTCTAACACTTGACATTGTTTAAACAGAGCCATTCAAACAATTCCAGACAGGATTTCACCAACTCCAAAAACCAACAATCTTGAGTCATCCTCCATGTAGACAAACATGCTACAATCTTCATATGTTGTGTATGAAACGATCATCACTTAGCACCACCATGATTCAAAAACATTCTCCGATATTTTGCAAGGCGCCAAGGAACCTCGAACGATCTTCTCTCGTAAAGAAACACCTTCAACACAAATCATAGTCACATCAAGCAAAGTTGTCGAATCTTTCTTGATGTCATCCCATTCTTTGTTCGACCTTGATTTACTCTTGTCATCTTCATGATCTATATTATTCATGAACCAAGATTTTCTCTTCGAAACCTCTTTTTAAATTACCGAATCACCGCTATCTTTATCCACGCTCACCGTACTCACTTGTCGGGAAACAAGAGGTTACGTTCTGCATCTAGAACCTAGTGCTTCCATAGAAATCAATTCCATGAAACATCCTACTTTAGATAACTTAGCTGAATCCATCTCTTACATATTTAGATTAGCATGATCGAATAATTAATATTAGCACAAATATATGATCAATACGATAATAGACAATCACACACGACACAAAGATTACGTGGTTCACCTTTGTAGGCTACATCCATGGCCAAAACCACCTCGAGAATCTTCATTATCATAACAAGTTATTACATCCGTACACATCATATAATCAACTAGTTATATAACCCACTAGCGCTAAACGTTAGAAACAACAAGACATATTACGAAGAGTTTACCTTTTCCTTTGTTCTTCTTCTTTCATAAACCTCCACCGCCATGGCTGCTTCGACTTTAGACAAGAAATGAAGAACATCATAATTCTATATTTCCCATATGAACCCTATAAACCCTAGATTTCTCCCATACCCGTTCTCACTATTTCTCTTCTCACATATATTTTGTTCCCTCACCAACCATTGTAGGACACAACGGTACCCGAATACTCTCATAAAGAGAGGATTCTCCAAGAGGATTAACCAATAGAATAATTTCTCTCTCACTATATAACCCTCTTATATATAATAGCATATCCTTTGCTCCCAAGTCTTAGTGAACTTCTAAGAATAGTCTCACACCTTAATTAGGAAACCCTATACTTGGAAATTACTCCAAACCGTCAAAACAAGTTTCCTAATCCAAACAAACCTTGTAGACACTTTAATCCCAGAAATAGCCTTTTTAGCCACGGTTTTGACAAAGATTAGATCACCAACTTGCGCTTTAAAACTGTCACCATAAGTTCAAATTTCAGCCACATGGGTTTGTTTGCGGAACAAAACCCCAACATATCAAGCATGTTTGTCACATGGATTTCTAGTTTACTTATGACTAAGTCTCGGTCTAGGATAGTTAATTGCAGTTGAGCTCCAGACTCCATGGCGATCATCTTACGAAGATGAAGAACTACTGGGGAATAAGTGGAACTTCATCCGACAAAAGTATGTGGAGACTTGAACTTATCTGTCACTCAAAGTCTATTATATATCATACTCTTGAGACAAAGTCGTATAAGTATGATAGTTTTCATACATACACATTTGCTATTTTAGAACCAAGTTTTACTGTGAACGTTTTCAGAAATATGTGTTGGTGAGCTTTTGCCTTAACCATTTTCATCTTTACCCTGGCGTTAAGTCATGAAGACGCTTCAATCTTGAAAATAGCTGATGACGATAGTCGTGAATAACGCATTGTTATAACATTATAGAAAGAATGTTTCAATGATTGAGATGTAGAGTTAAGATCACTAACTATGGATATTTAGCATATATAGTGTGTTCGAACATTGGTGTATAAATCCATGTGCCTAAAACCAGAGGTGTGTGCCTGCACGTATCGTGAAGGAGACACAGGTTACACGCGTACCCACGTGGTTTTCATGCCAAAATTTCCGTTGGATTTTGTAAGTTGCAAACTAGTAAACCCGGTCGTACCCCAGGTACATACCCGTACGCAGACCTACTGGAGGATATTCGAACCGAAATTTTCTCTTTGAGTTTGTATACTCAAATCCGGTCTGCTAAGATACAGCATACCCATACGCGTACCCCAAGTCAGCTATTTCTCAAAATGATTATTCATGAACTTAAAACAATAAATTATAAGGAATGCAATCTTGCAAACTGTGGTTATATTGTTCATGAATTGATTCAAGTGAATCAAACCGATTTGTTTAAATTAATGTCTGAACAAAGACCGAAGCAATTGAACAACTCTTTAACTAGTTCTTATGGAGTCATTTGAACTAGTTATGAGAAACATGAACACTAGTTACTATGAAAGTGCTCATATGTCTAACCATTGGTTAACTATTTGTGAACCAACTAAGTGTACACGCTTAGGTACGGTTACTCAAAACCTAAATGAATATATTTCATTTGTGTGTGACAAGCCAAGTTTCGATCTAACGGTTGAAAGATATTAGCTTGGTTGAATCAAAGTTTTTTCATCTAACTATGATTATTGAATGTTTGTTACCAAGGTAACTTTCAGATTGGAAACCCTGATTTGAAAACTATATAAAAAAGACATCTAGTAACTGAAAACTAATCCCCACACCTTCTGTGTGATACTAGTTTAGTTTTGCTAGAAGTCGATTCTCCTTTAACCTTAGGTTTCTTCTCTAGACCCTTGTAGGTTAATGACTGAAAGACTTCACTCGATTGTGAAGCCAAACGGAAACTATTTTCTTGTAGTTTGGCATCTGATCTTTCCATTTTTCTATCATACGAGTTCAATTGAATAATTGACTTTGAGATTATATCTCCGATAGAGCAAGATAACATAAATCACAAACATCTTCGTCTCATCGTTTGTGATTCCAAAATATCTAGTTTCGCTACCATACGAATTAGATTATTGTGAGGTGATTGATAATACTAGGCTCTTCTCTTTCTAGAATATAAGTCCGGTTATCAATTGTTCCTGCTCACCTTGATTTATCAAAAGACGAAAAACTCAGGTTTATTCGTGGGGAGACAGATTTATCTATCATCGTAGACTTTCTGTGTGTGATACATATTTGTTTATTGAAGTCTTCGACTTTGGGTCAGCAGCTACTAGTAAAATGCAAAAAAAAAAGTCCATTTAAAAACACTTAAAACCTCTAAAAAGGACTTTTGGGAGCCCTAAGATTGTAGTCTTATTTCTCAAAACGTCTCATGAGATTCTTTGATTTTTCAAATTATGACTTCCTGAATAGCCCATAATTGCTAACTCCGTGAAGCGGACATTTCATTAATTTATTATACAAAAAAATAATATTTGATTCAAATTGAAAACTTAACATATGGAAACCAAAATACGATTGAAACAAAACAAGAAAAACCAAAAATTAAACTTATTTTCACTAAATTCATTATACAACCCCAACAAACTACAATTACTCAAGTTCTAAAAAATCAAGAACTTAACATATGGATTTCATTTCCGCAATAACAAAACCGCTACAATCGGTTCCAAATCGAAACAATTTACTTAAACATACAAATCATTATAGAAAACTACCAAGGAAACATGAGTGAAATTTGATAAAACCATAATGCTTCTCCATAGTTTTTGTTCTTGTCAGGCGGTGTCTTTGAAGAGAGGAATCGCAACACTTGAAATAGAATCTTTTTGCACTTGGTTTCATGTCAAAACTAATAGGTCAATTAGTTGTTATTGCATTTTCAGATCCCCTGAAATCACAAAAACAAGTCATAAATATCCATGAAGATTAACAAGATACAACTAGATGCAAACTAATAAAGATTAAACAAGGACTTGTGGTGACCTAACAAAGAAATAACTAAAATGCAAATAAACTATTGTAATAATCAAAAAATAGTGTGATTCTCATCGGCTTCAACTTATGACCTAAACTAAACTATTGCAATGACTTGCAAAATAGAGTGATTGTATCATCCACTTTCCGACTAATGTTTGACCTAAAATAGTATTAACCATATTATCTCAGCAAGTATCAACCCTTTCCAGATAACAATAACCAAGTTTTTATTCCCAAACAAATTGGGGCAGGCACCACATCCCACAACAACAAACAAAATTGGGATTCAAATGATGACCGACATTTATTTAAAAGTAATTTGATATCTTTAACAACACCATTACCTTTAGAAGGTCGAGTGATTATCGAGAGCAGCAACGAGCAAGAAAGCCATTCTACAAGAAAATAACACACCCATGAGAGTCAAATACCAGAGAAAAAATGTACAAAACGACCTAAAGGCGATAAGTAAGAGCACAAGTCGGAGAAAAAAGGCATAGACTCAAAAGTTATCTTACATTGGTTAACGGCAACTTAATGAATAAAATTATTATAATGAAACACAAACCCCCGCAATAGAAGTAATGATGTTATCAATGCATTATGGTTCAAATTGCAGACATGCGCATAAGACATTAGTTAAGGTCCATAAATAGAAGTTACCATCAGAATCGTAATACCATGTGTCACTTGAGAAGCATGTATAGTTTATATATCAACGAACAAAATGCCAAAGTTTGCTAGTTTTACAAAGAGGATCGCTTGAAAGTCAGGTGTACCTTTGAAGGGCATGGGCAAGCCAATGTGGAAGGAATCTGAAACACGCAAAAATCAATTAATCGTGTCCGGGCAGCATAATGAACCTCTAACTACGCCTTTTCAAGCAAAACAATCTGGAACCTCATTACATGTAGGACAAGCACCTCCTTTGCCATAGTTAAATGTTAAATCATTTATTGACGCAACTGTTAATGCGTTGGTAATGGAACATGATCCTACTTCCATTGTTACCGTGAGGGAAAATCAATTGCTAATAAACATCTGCAAGCATCAAAATCATTAGTATCACGAGATATAAACAACATCTAGGGCTAAAATGTTGAAGAAAAATTAATGAAAAAGTAGTGAAGAAACTTGACAATAGTAAAGAATAAATGGAAAGTTATCAAGAATCATCTCTTTGTATCCTATCACAATTTCTTATGAAGAGATCAACTGAAAATCCGCCTAATTCAGTTAAGATGCCGAATCGCAAGGTTACAAATTTGTAAGCAGCATAATCTAGTTTCATTTAATGAATTACTCAAGAACTCAAACAAGCACATGACGAATGAATTACAATCATCCAAGCTAATTGATACTTGTAAAATGAGTGTATTTCAAGTGATAATAAGCCATTTCTCACATCAATAGTTTGATCATTCAGAATATCTGCACCAATGAGTTCACCTACAAAGATCAATTAAAAACCGATATTAAAATAGAAGATTAGGAATAATCAGCACCAATGAAATCAATCAAAATGAAGATTAGAAACCACACTAAAGAAAACAATTTCACTGTACTTGCTCATTACAATCAGCATACCAAGTTTTAACTCGGTTTTCTGCAAAATAAAGCAATGCTTCTCATTACTAGTCACTCTACCAAGCCTTAATAATATTACCTGTGAATAATAGCTAGCCATTAACAAACGGTTCAAAAGAAGGTAACCATTTATGTTCCCTAAGCATGAAATTAAACCAAGAATGGGAGCTTGAGATTTAAACATAAAAAAAAAAAAAAATCCTCGAACTTTATAAACAAACCGAAACACTGAAGACATGATGAAACCTTGTATCTATAGAGTATTCTTTCTTACCATAGTACCAAAAAAAAATCACTGAATGAAGGAAACCATAAACAGAACAAGTTGGTTAATTACAGATTTGATACTTATAAGAGTTATTGAATGAAAAAGAGAGGGGTTTTTACCTTATAAGAGTCGTGAGCACCATCAATTACTAATAAACATCTGCAAACATCAAAAACCTTTCAAGTATCAGTGAGATTTAAAAACAATCTAAGGTTAGAATGTTGAAGAAAAATTACAGAACAATTAGTGAAGGGCTTGATAATAATAAAGAATAATTGGAAAACTAAGGTTTGAAGATTCTATGGATGAAAATTAAAACGAAAATAAGATTTCAGAAGGTAAGAAAAAATTAGGTTCGTAATATGGCTATGTTTGAACAATTATTGGTTGAGAAGGTAATGAAAAACATGTAAACAGTGTGTGATTGAGGATTGAGGGGGTTAGGGGTTTGCAGTATTAGTCATGTATAACCCTCCTAAGAGGAAGAAAACTCCAAATTCTCTTAACTTTATGCGATTGAAAACAAATTCAATGAAATAAAAACTAATTTTTGGAAAATCTGTCAAAACTTTGCTCATAATAAAAGAGAAGAAGATGAAGAAGAAATAGAGAGGTGCAGAGTTAGAGTTTAGAGAAGAGGAAGATCGAGATAAGAATCGGGTCCGAGAAAAGGAAATCAATTCACAGAACTATAAAAACTATTTCTCTATGGTTTAAATTGTATTCCTTCTAGAAGCTCTTTCTGTTTGTTAAACTACCCTATGATATTACGACTTCCATGGGTACTGATTCTAGTTTTCCTAACTTTTCTTAGAAACGCTCTCTTTGTTGAAAGCCCATTTTATTAAGAGAACCCGAGGAAGACGTTTTATAAAGCCCAATCGGAACTTAAAACCCATTTTCCACTAGTGAGCAACTCTTAGTTGTGGGGTAGATCAACTAAGGGACTGTACCTTGAATCAGTATGAGATTGATTAGGGTTCAACTACAAACCGGGCCGAATTTAGTTGTAGCTAGGCTGAGTGTCTCGTAGAGAGGCTTAATATAGTGTGGTGTTGAATTTGGACTGGCCCGGGTTTTTCTACGCATTTGCGGTTTCCTGCATTAAAAACTTACGTGTCTCGTGTTATTTCTATTTCAAATATATTTTGTTATATAATTTAAATATCACAGTTTACAATTGAGATCAATCAATTAGAATATCCAACCTTGCTTAAGTTTACATTGATTGCCACTTGGATATTGGTCTTTTGGTACCATCCAAGTTTATATCTCTAGTATTTGAGTGTAAGGTCCCTTGATTTTCCATTTGCTTGAGTAAAGATCAAATCGAGAGATAGAGATATTAACTCCTTGATATACTTTTTGTTAAGATTGAGTCTGACTGTAGTAGTTGATTCTTTAAAAGTATATTATAGTTATCCATACAGATTTTTAATCGAAATATTGGGTGAGTTGTTGTACCCCCGCTTTTTCAATTGGTATCGAGCGGCAAACCTGCGTTTAAGACCTTACAAGTTTGTGTTTATGGCGATCGACTCTATGGATAGAGGTGATATCTCATTAACGTACTCACC
>JAJJWW010005823.1:0-33919 GCA_023531295.1 Papaver armeniacum | reverse complement strand
TTGAAACTTCATTATAGATATTCCTTCTTTCCATTGGCTTTATTGAAAGAACAAAAACTAAAAACAAACCAAAATATGACACAACACATTTTTCTTGCCTCTTTTTTTTTTTTTTTACTTTTTCTTTTTCAATCCTTTTTTTTTAAGACAAGAGAAAATAAAATACAAATAAAGATAGCTCTTGTACATAAAGTCTTCAAATTGTAAAAATTCAGCTCCTTGTCTTGTTGCTTTACTTGAATCTGAAATCTTCTCATTTTTGTACCGTTGCTAAACCTAGAACGTCTTCAACTTTCCTTAGAATTTGTGATGCTCCTCTTGTTGATGATGGTGGTGTTTCTATGGACCTGTTGGTGTAGAGAGAGATAAAGTGGATGGTGATAACTGCGAACAAGATTACAAGTGGTATGTAAGTTAGCAATTCGATGTCACCATCATGCACTACGGGAAAAATCATCATTGACGACACTGTATTAGCGTTGTAGTACACCTACGACAACACAATTTTATATGTTATGTAGGTGGGGTATTGTAGAAAGTCCAAGCTTTTCTACAATGCTTGACTAAGAGTTGTAAAGTGTGATGTGATTCATGGTTCGACAATATTTTGCCAAATTTGTGATTCTCTTTCGATTTTTTTTTTGAAAGCCTAACACAACTCTTGCTTGTGTTGTAGGACTACCTTGAACAATATAGGTTGTGTATCGTGGAAATGTATGTATCAACACTTCTTAGTATTATGAATAAGATTTGCACGACACTTTGTATGGGTCATCGAACTATCTTGGGCAACACATAGTTATGTTGTAAAGATACCATTTCACAATATCTCGTTTGTGTAGTTGAAAAGTGGAAGACAACATTTATTAGTATTGTGAATATCATCACTACACCTTCTAGAGTTGTAGAACTTTTCTGAACAACTCCTACTTATGTTGTAATATTTGCTTTTACAATACCCTTAAAGGTTGTAATATTTGAAGTAACAACTGCTTTTCGATAGATGAATGTGTAACTACAACTTTTATTAGAAGTTGTGTGCATAAAACTATTTTGAAAAAAAAATTATAGCTGAAACTGGATTGCCGAAAGTATTTCACATTCACATTAACCTGTCAGTGCAACACACTTACATTCATTCAAGTTAACCTACTAATGTTAAACACACATTCAAAAAAATGGTAGTGATACAAAAGTTAAGTTTCCTAAACACACTCCAAAAAGATTATGAAGATGTCTATGAGATCCTTAGTACCAGATTTCATGTTCATTTAGTTCCGCTGCAACAAGTTTTTTTATATTTTATTTTTGCTCATGTATAGTTCTAGTCGGGCTCCATATCTTTGTTTGTTTTTTATTGGGTTTACCATGAAATCTCTCCATTTATTTTTTAATCTCATACAATTTTCACGCAGTGGATAAATGGTATGGCAAAGTTGAGCCGTAAAGCCATCCCAGCCTGTCTTCTATTAGCCTCCGTGTTTTCAGCTAATCCGATTGCATATGGACCAGGTGATCATTATCTTAATCAGGCCTCGTTCTCTGCAGCTTTACACTTGATGTTGTTATGTTGGACTCTTTCTGAAATAAAATTGTCATATGAATCCAATTTGGTTGATGCCTTGTTTGAAATTTCACTCCTTTTCGCTCTTGTCGTTCTAGAGGTACGGTTTTATCTCTCCTTCATCTGCTAAGCTTCCCAAAGAAGGAAAAATAATCTGAAACAAATGATTAGTCATAATATAATAATGAAACTAAAATGCATCCTATCCAACTTTTTAAAGTTCACTAGTTACGTAATTTAAGATGATACATGGCATTGGCAAGTTAGCACTGTACCCTTTGGCTGGGCCTTTTTTTTATTATTATCAGCCCGGGTAGAAACTCTACCCTACAAGGTCGTTCTCTCTCTCTTCCTGCACTGCGAAAACTCCAATCATCCATAACTACACAGCTCCCACAGTACCCATTAGTTGTATGGCATCAGTTCCACCAGTACTGCCTCCATCTTCTTTTATCACCATTGTCTTGTTCCTCTCAGCTTTCCCAGTAATCTTCACTAAAAAAGCATCTCCAACTGCAGCAACATCTCAGTTCTTCTCCTAGCCACCTTGCTGCTAAACTCCACTCTTTCGACTACAGATCAATCAACCTCCAATTTCAGCTCAAATTCGAGTAAACTGTAGTAGCAACCAGCATTCTTATTTCGTTCTCGGCCACAGGCTCGCATACTTTCAACCAACACTTGTTCTTAATTCATTCTCAGCTAAACAATCCAGCTGAACCATTCTATGCTCAACTGCATCAGTCTCCATTCCGAATCATCACCAACACATACTCAGCTCCAACACCTTGTCCACTTTCATGGCGATGCAATTCCATCTCCATACTCTTGACTAAACTTCCCAACAAAGAAGCCAAACCAACTTCCCTGTAATCTTGCTCAGCCCAATTCAGCCTCAACGCATGTCCTCTGTTGTTCTTCTCAGCAGCAGCAACAGTTCTTCTTCATACCCTGTAAATCGAATTCCAGAAGCAATAATAATTCTCTCCATTCAAACCCTAACATCTCAATTCTCGAATAAATCCAAATCCACCGGAACCCAACTTCAATCCCAAATTCTACTCAAACCCGAGATTCAATTCTTTCTTCTAAACCTTCTCATTCATCTTCCAACATCAAACCCATCTTTGTTCATCAATTTGTAACACCACAGAAACATCAATTCCTTCCTTTTCTCGATCTCATTCCTATGAAAATCAAGCAGCAATGATTCTTTTAATTCGTACTCTATTTCAACTCCAATTCCTTTCGATTTCTTCCATTCCATTCTTCCTTGTTGTGAATATAATGAAGCCGCCATTTCTCTTACACAGCTCTGAAATATAGATGGACTGTAACAAAGAATGAAATTCCCGATCTGGTTTAGGGGCATGTAATGAACATAATTACTATAGGCGACCAACAATTGGATAAGGGTCACCTAAGCAATCCTTTCAACTATCAATTCTCAAGCTTCATCGATGCTTTTGCTCATAATTTTCTCGTATGACGTCGAAGTGACCTCCTTCTTTCGCCGATGGCTTCGCCTTTCCGTTCTCGTCAACATGATGAAAAGAAATCCAAGATTTAAGCCAGTTCCACTTCTTTTTGCTCCAATGACTCCAAAACACCTATAACACTCAAAAGCAACATAAGATACATAATTTACAATAAAACTCGCAAATAAAGCATACATACTAGATATAAAAGTAGGTGCTTTAGACACCTATCAAATTCCCCCACACTTATACTTTGCTAGTCCTAAAGCAAATCAAACTAAACAATTCTAAAACATACATACAACTCCGTGTCGTCGAGGCTGTGGTCACACTTAGCATGTATAACAAGCCTTTAAACCCATAGGTGTCCCTAGTGGACGAGTTATAGTCTCGTGAGGGTTTACTAGAGATATACCCACAAAACCTACTTTTCCAACTTACTAGTTCTCCGAAATGATAGCATCCAACGCGCTAAGAAGACATAGAGATTCTGCACACTAGTCATAAGAAGTTAGACACATATATAAACACAATCTCATCCTTAAAAGTTGAGAGAGAAATAACCATCCCTTATCGAAAGAAATTCGGGTTCGGAATGATCGAAAGTCTCGACTCTGCCTCACAAGAAAGAGTTTTATGAAGTTGCTCTCAATAATAAATAGCTTTTTATGGGTCACACATGTGTCCAGGTAGGAATGAAGAGATAATCCTGTGACACGTTGAATGGTAGGAAGGAAAAACCCTCCGAATTGTTTTGAGAACCCACATCTTTTATCATTTTTGAAAAACCCATTTTTCTGAAGATCTCTAAGAAAGGAAATCAACCACTTAATGAAGGTGGGAATATGCGTACTTACCTCGTTATCCGTTCGACGTGCAGTTAGCACCACTCTTACAGCATCCATAGAAACGTCTTCGGTCTTCAATCCTTGTCTTCATCTTCGTCTTCGGTCTTCAACTCTTGAAATCTTGAACTTCGTAGAATCTTGACAATATAACTCTTTTCCTCAAATCCTTGTTGCTTGAAACTTCATTATAGATATTGCTTCTTTCCATTGGCTATATTGAAAGAACAAAAACTAAAAACAAACCAAAATATGACACAAAACATTTTTCTTGCCTCTTTTTTTTTTTTTTACTTTTTCTTTTTCAATCCTTTTTTTTTTTTAAGACAATAGAAAATAAAATACAAATAAAGATATCTCTTGTACATAAAGTCTTCAAATTGTAAAAATTCGGCTCCTTGTCTTGTTGCTTTACTTGAATCTGAAATCTTCTCATTTTTGTACCGTTGCTAAACCTTGAACGTCTTCAACTTTCCTTAGAATTTGTGATGCTCCTCTTGTTGATGATGGTGGTGTTTCTATGGACCTGTTGGTGTAGAGAGAGATAAAGTGGATGGTGCTAACTGTGAACAAGATTAAAAGTGGTATGTAAGTTAGCAATTCGATGTCACCATCATGCATGATTGATAAAATAGCACTCAAGAGATCAAAATAGTGCTTATATTGGTGGGAGGTTGGGTAGCTCACCATTATACCCGGAATTAACGTACGGTGACACACACTCTAAAGGCACATATTTAGACAGGTATAAAAAATTGAAGGTCGGTGCCTCACATGATGTAACATGGGTAGTCTCCAATATAGGGTACCCCAACTCTAATACTCTAATTCAATCGCACCTCATTTTCCACCGGGCATGGATAAATCCAACTTTAACTCTTATACAAGTAAGAAACCCAATCATGTTCTCTGTCATCTCTAAGTTCACCACTCTTATGAGAATCTCGATGTAATCTTAGCGACATGTATACTATGTGACTCTAAACTAACCACAAGTTGGAGTTTTTTATTCACTATTTTAAACAAAATTGAAAATTTTAATGAAAATTTTACAATGCAAGCTTAACCACTCCCCCACACTTAAACTTTACATTGTCCTCAATGTAAATTGAGTCATCCAAAGTAAGTCAAGGTGGGAAATCGTACATGAAAATGTGACAAGAAATCAGAAAAATTAAATGCAAGACAACAAAAACCTAAAAAAAAGACAAGAAAATAAAAAAAAATAAAACAAGAAATACTCATCATATGGGTTGCCTCTCATTTAGCGCCTGGTTTAAAGTCGCCAGCCCGACTTGCAAGACGAATTCCCCATATACCAACAATCTGAAAAGTTGGGGATCCTTCCATGTAACCTGTTTTGCAAATACTCGCTTCTACACTTGGAAGTGTATAAAGAACATAAAATTCAGGAACTTCTATGGTTTCTTGTTTGCAAACTTGCATAGTATGAGAATCAAATGTTTCTAATGGCTGATATCGAGAAACAAAGTCATTTAACAATATTCTCGAAGCACATACATTCAAGCCAATAAGAGGTAAAGGAGAAGGATTAATAGGCACAGGGTTAGACAAACCTTGCAACTCTTGTGTTTTGGTATCCTCTTCATCCTTAAAGAATTCAAGTGAATTACTTACCTCTTGCACATCGTGGTCCTCTATCAAACCTTGCAAGCATTCTTCGTCCGTTGCTGCCTTAACCAAAGTATCGACATCAACATCAGCATTACAATCATTTGCAAGCTCAATTGGGTCTTCCACAATATGGATCAAATCGTTTCCATTCTCAACATACTCATCTTCTACTTCATTTTCAGACTCACCAAAATCAGAATCGTCGTCAGTTTCCCAACCTTTATCACGACGTAGTTTAAGTTCCATACGAATGGTCCTACTAATTTCATCGACAAGCTCTTCCGAGGATCCATCATCTTCCAACTTGTATAATTTATATGCAGTCGGGTAAAATGACTCTTCCCTTTGAATGGGTGAATGATCATAACTACGATATGGAGTCGGGTAAAAAGTGTTGCTGAAATTGATTTGTGTGACGTTCTCTCTATCATGGTCAAGTTGGTCTAGTCTTTGTTGCATGTCTTGTAATCCATTCAAAATCTTCATACAACTCGAATGAAGCCAATTAGAAGTAGAATTATCCCACCTTGGTGCTTGACTTACATACCCACTACAAAGTTGTAGTTGGTATGTATGAAAATCACCGTAAGGTTCTCTAGGATATGCATCACAGCCAATAAATTGGTTTTGATTGTATCCCAAATTTGGTGGGCAATTGTCATAGTGTTGAGGTTGTTGAAAACCGTATCTGTTATTCCAATATGCTCCTTCCATAATAAGTACCTGAAAAAAGAGTTCTCAAAAATATGTCAAAAACCATAAAATAAGAAAAAAAAAACAAAAACTAAAAAAAAAACAAAAATAAGAAACCAAAAACAAGTGACAACCGCTGCCTCCCCGGCAGCGGCGCCAAAATTTTTACTCTCCATATTTATTCTCATTTCTTGAGAACAAGACATTTTCATTGTTCCTATGAAAAGTCCAGTACCATTGCCCATAAAATTTCTTTATTGATTCCTTCCTCATGATATTCTTCATCCATACGATATAGCTTCCCTACTAAAACACCGCTGCCACGGTGAAAAGGGCCGACCGAAGAAAAATGAAACACCATTGGAGTAGAATTGTTAAGAAAATGTCATTTGATATAAGATATTTCATACTGGTGAATTGCAATGGCACCGCATTTTTGTGACATTGGTGGTGTTAGTGGTGACATACTTAATAACCCGTGACGTAACGGAAAATTAAGTCATACTAATTAAATCGGAATATCGGATGTAGTAAAATTACGAATGTGCTGGCATTAATGAAGTTAAATCAGGTCATAGTAATTTTGACAAAGTAAAGGAGAAAAAAAGTTGTGCGAGTAAAAGAGAAAAAAAAATCAAACACTAATTCAAACCTGTGCACGTAGCTATTTGACCACACCTGCAATTAACGCGTGTCAAAGCCAAAGTTAGTTATCGTAATTTTGTTTTCAATTACCAAACATTACGCAACAAAGTATTCTCACTCTCTGAGTCTCCTCCTCTCGTCGCCTTCCCCCTATTCCTCCTTTACCAATTACCATTGCTCTAGCTATCTATTTTCTTCTAAGAACTTCACAATTGACATGCATCACACCTAAAAACAACTTAGCAGCATCAGTATGTACGGCTGATGTTTCATTTTTGTTACAAAACAGTTTGTTTATAGTTTAGCGCAAGTTTTAATTTTTTTTTTTTTAATTTGATAATTTAGTTGTTGATGTCAATAAGTACCTGAAACAAGAGTTCTCAAAACTATGTCAAAAACCATAAAATAAGAAAAATAAAACAAAAACTAAAAACAAAACAAAATAAGAAACCAAAAACAAGTGACAACCACTGCCTCCCCGGCAGCGGCGTCAAATTTTTTACTCTCCATATTTATTCTCATTTCTTGAGAACAAGACATGTTCATCGTTCCTATGAAAAGTCCAGTACCATTCCCCATAAAATTTCTTTTTTGATTCCTTCCTCATGATATTCTTCATCCATACGATAGCTTCCCTACTAATCGTCACTTGAATAATATCCTTAGTGTTTCATGTTTTTTCCTCCAGTAACAATCCATCTGAAGCCTTTGTAATGATGAATGACTTATATTTGACTTATATTTGCAGTCAATCAACACTTGATTCACCAGTTGTGACTTGTTCTTAGATTTTTTGTTTGAAACCAATTGTCAAGCATTACCATCTTCCTGACCTACATTATAAGCAACAGAACCCCTAACTTCAATTGTTTTCCATTTACCACTTCAAACCACTTCTTAGCATTACCATTACCAATCTTCACACCCTGAAAACACTTCATAGAACTCTGATCCGACCCAAAAACTCCCTTCTCTCGATCTGATTCGATGATGATCCAATCTCTTTATGATTTCTTAACTACAATGGATGAAAATTATCAAGGCAATGCTTGTCTTTTCCTTTATTTGGAAAGTGTAGTACCCTCCAAAGATAGGTTTTTCCTTTGGACTATTGCTCATGACAGGCTTCCAACCAGTGATTCTCTTAGAACAAAAGGTATAGATGTTCCAGCGGAATGTGTTTTTTGTTTAGAGAATGAAACTACTTCCCATTTGCTCCTGCACTGATCTTTTGCAAAGAAGATTTGGTGCAGTTTTGTGGATAAACTTCACTGGTATTTCTCTATGCCTGATCAAGTCACAACTGCCATTCAATCATGGAATTTACCTCAATCTTCAAAAGTTTTAACTTCTATCGGGAATTTAATTCCTGTTGCTATCATGTGGAGTATCTGGCAAGAAAGAAATGCAAGAGTTTTCACTGACAAGATTTTCAATGAAGCTGCAGTTACAAACAAAGCTATCTACTTTCTTTATTCTTGGTCCTTAGCTTTTAAAGATTTTGAGCTGATCTCTTCTACCGATGTGATGAATAATTGGCATTCAACCTTTTTTGAGATGCATTAGCTGTATCTGTTTTAGTTTGATCTGTCTGTAGATCATTCTTTTTCTTTTTTTGAAGCGTAACCTATTTGTGGGTTTAGATTTCTCTTTCTTTTGTTTTGGCTCAGGGTGGTATATATAAAGTTTTTATACCCTCTCTTTTTGATCAATATATTCATTTCTTTGTTGATCAAAAAAAAAAAGAAGTTTTATTGGTCTTTTGAGTATGAAGAGATTTTAATACAAGTTCACAAGGGTTTCGTATTATATGATGAAAAGAATGACAGAATCAGGCATCTTAATTTCGATGGCCTTAATGGTAGGTTTGATTGTCTTATATCCGAGAGTTACGTTGAGAGCTTAGTTTCGCTAAATTCTAGTACTTATACGTCGAAAACTAGAAAGCGAAAAAGGTAAAAATTGTCATGATTTACATAGATTGCAGTTTTGAAGCAAGTAGTTTTTTTTTTTCTTTTTTTTGGTATTGTTATGTCATTTTTCATGTTGGATCGAATTGAAATTGAGCACAACATCTAAAACAAAATCTGATAAAGATCATTTTTCATTTTTCGGAATATACTACTACATCATAACAACTAAAAGACCACAAGAAAGAGAAACGTTTCTCAATTTTGTTTCATTTGAGTAGCTTTTACAGTATTTATGTCTCACATTTCACTGTGGTGCGTTTTACAAACATTTTTTGATTTTTTTTTTCTTTTTCTGCTAAGAACAGTTTCATACATGATATATAGCCATACTCAATAGGTCCACAAATTTGTTGCCCAACTGCGGTTTCATATATGGCACAGGGTGTCCAGTCCCAAAATCCCTATTCAAGATTGAAATCTATAATCTATCAATGATTTCCTTTCCATCTGTTTGGTGTTTGGTTTGCACTTATCTGTTTTAAAAAGATCAATAATTTTCAGAGAAACAAAAGATGAGTCTTTCTATAAGTTTTGATGCGGCCTTTGCCTACAGGGTTGTTCGACTGCTGAAAAATAGCTTTCACAGACATGTAAATCGTGAGAGTCCCTCAAAAAGAATGTATAGTCGTGCATCTTTGGAGCCCAACCAGTCGAATAAAAGTCACCTTTTCTTGTGTAACCATACTCATTCATACGATTTGTAACCATACTCATTTATACTCTTGTGTCAACAGTTTTCCATGCTATTTACATACTAGGTACCATGCTCTTTATATACTAATGTTAAATTCCTCTCCTAGACATGAAACTCACTAAATAAAAGATATGGTCATGCATTTTCTGAGCCTTAACCATATATTTGTTGCTTCATGAAGATAAAATTCCCCATGTATTGTGGTATCTTTTTCTTAGTCCCTTTAAATAGGTGGAGTTCTAGTTCCAAGATATTTTTTGACAATATGACAAAGGGTAAAATTTAAAAAAAAGGCATGAAAATTTATAAAAACCATAAAAATTTCTTAATCTAAGATATTTCCTTCTCCGCATATATATTAGGGACGGAGGGAGTACACGAGAAGGAAATAATGGGACTTTAATCATATCAAAGTTTCAAGGTTCTTTTGTTGATGAAAGACAAATTATATATGGAATTCTTATAGCTTCTGAGCTGATAGATGCAAGGGAAAGGTCAAATATTCCAGGGCTAATTGTCAAAGTGGATCTGCAAAAAGCATTTGACAACATAAATTGGAGTTGTCTTGATAATACTTTGTCAAGATTTGGTTTTGGGAATTTTCGGAGAAAATGGATCCATTGGTGCATATCTTCTGTGAGATTCTCTATAGCTTTAAATGGGACTTGCGCAGAGCTTTTTAGAAGCAGTAAAGGAGTAAGACAAGGTGACCATTTGTCACCTTTCTTATTTACCTTAGTGGTGGAAGTCCTTTCCTTGATGATCCAAAATGCTGCAGAGTTAAATCTGATTCAGGGTTTCAAGCCTTCTGCAAATGGAGACACAATAAATCCTTTGCAATTTGCAGATGACTTGATAATGTTTCTAGGTAACAGTGAAGAAGAAGTTACAAACCTCAAGAATCTTTTGATTGCATTTGAGATGGTTTCAGGCTTAAAAGTGAATTACAAGAAAAGTGCTTTGGTTGTTGTAGAAAATGCACATTATGCTCATTCTAGTGCATTAATCTTTGGTTGTCCAGTTGTACAATTTCTACTAAACTATTTGAGAATTCCACTTGGAAGCAAGTCAAAGTCAGTAACAGTATGGGAAGTAATTTTACAGAAGTTCCAAAAAAGATTAAGCAATTGGCAAAGAAGATATTTATCAAAAGGAGGTAGATTTATGCTTATTAAACATGTCCTTTGTAGTCTTCTTATCTACTATCTTTCACTTTTCCAATTACCTGCATCTGTAGAAAAGCAAATGGATAGAATAATGAGAAGCATTCTGTGGGGTAATGGAAAAAAGAGAGGTTGGGTGGGATGGAAAAATGTCTCTTTATCAAAACAAAGAGGAGGTTTTGGAGTAAAGAAGATGAGACTCATGAAGAAAGCTCTTCATGCCAAATGGATATGGAGATACAACACAGAAAGAATAGCATTTTGGAGATCTATTGTGCATCAAAAATTTGGAGGTTCTATTGAAGCTATTTTGTCTAATGACACTAACAACTTAGTGGAAAAGAGTTTGTGGACTGGCATTCTAAAATCAAAAAGCATAATTCAGCAGCTATCTACAGTGCATATTCAAAGTGGAAATAGATGTTCATTTTGGACTGACATCTGGATTGGGACAATTTTACTTGCAAGTCTATTTCGCTCTCTTTATAAACTCTCCAGAAACAAACATGCTACAATAAAAGAAATGGTGAAGGTGAATGACAATGGCAATGCTTGGGATTTCAATTTCACTAGGAATCTCAAAGAAGAGGAAGTGGTTATGGTTGCAGAGCTGCTGGGCCAAATCAATGTTCCTAATCTAACTGAAGTTGGAGATTATTACTTGTCATGGAATCCTGGTAATGGTTTCTCTGTAAAATCATGTTATGATGTTATTGAAGTGGCAGGGTTCATCGGATTTCCTCATAAAAGTTTATGGAATTCGATAATTCCTCATAAGGTATTATTTTTCACTTGGAATTTATGTTACAATGCGGCTCCAACTCTTGATTCTATGCATAATTCCATTGTGATTAATGGATGTATTATGTGCAAAAGGAAGCTGAGTCTAATTCGCACTTATTCTTACATTGTGAAGAAACAAGAAAACTCTGGAATTTTTTCTTTATAAATTTCAAGCTTGTGTGGATTATCAGGGAAGATGTTAAGGCAACAATGTGGGAATGGAATAGAAAGAAGGGTAGGTCATGGAGACACAAACTTTGGAGTATGATTCCTTTTGCAATTTGGTAGGTAATTTGGAATGAAAGGAATGACAGATTATTTCAAGGGAAATATAAGAACTATAATCAGCTCTTGATTGAAGTAAAATGCCTGCTTTACAATTGGTCTCTTGGTACAAAGATTTTTGAGAACATTTCTATTAACAGTTTGTTATTCAACTGGAATGGGGTGTTAGGCATTGCTTAGTACAATTTTGGTCAAAGCTTGTAATGTTAGATTAAGGCTAGTTTACCTTTTCTTTTTGTGCTGCTTGATACAACAATTGTAACTTTCTCTCATGGTATCCACTGCTTTGTGGAATCCATGTTTTTTATTTAATAAACTTTGCCCTTTCTGAGTAAATAAAATAAAATAATGGAACTTTATGTCTTCATACATTTGTTCTCGGATATCCCGATCATGTCGATAGGCATGAGATGGGAAATGTTCCCAGTCAAATCTTTTAAGGTGACGATGTAACTTGTCACCACCTTTGAGTCATGCAACATTTGATGTTACAAGAAAAATTAAACCAAAAAATCACTCCACCAGTAAATATAATTAAATGAGTCACTTACTAATGCTTGATTGCTTCTAAAGGCCTAACTAAGAAGTGTGAAAGTCCCTTAAAAGAATGCATGTTCATGCATCATTGGAGTCCTAAATAGTTATTCAAATTGTGCGAGATTAAGAGTACTTATGTAAAGATCACATACCATTTTCTTTCTCTTTGTTTTGGACAGTTCAAGTTTCCAAGGTTGATAAGAATAAAATTTCTCGGGAAGAGGGAGATCAGAGCCATCCTCAGCCTTACCAGAAACATAAGGACCTTCTAGAATGGCAGAGCAATTAAGCCATCTTGAGTCATTAGATCTGCGAGCAGTGCTATTGGATTTGTCATTCCAGTCAACTTCTAGCATGATCTTATTATCTTCGGTAATACCATCTTTTCTTCTTAAGCGAACGGCCCATTTAGTTGAATTACTTTTCAAAATTCCAACATATTAATTTTTGAAGAAATTATCAAGAGTGTATTCGGTAGAGTCGATGATTTTATCACGGTACGATTTGTTACGCACTTCATAAGGATAAGGGGTCTCTAATCCAGCTGCACGGTGAGAATATTCCAATGCTATTCTAATCGCGTCACCACTTAGTTGGAATATTCCCCGTGCGAATCGATCATACAGAGGACTCTTAATGTATGTTAGACAAGAAATTAGGAGAGAGAAAGTTTGTTTGGAGAGCAAGTAAAGTAATTGTAATATCTTGTAACCAAATACAGAATTTGATAAATAATAATAAAGGAATTATATTATGATCACTTAGAGTCTCGTTTAGATATATTGGGATGTGGTTGTAGGATTTCCTGCAACTACACTTCATGTAAAACACCTTGCCTTCTGTTGCGTCGATCACCTTTTATAAATAAGATGGGGATAAACTGACTATGTAATATGTCTATCTGGTTATTCATAACAAATGATGTTAACACTCTTGTGTTGAGAATATATTACACATACTATCTTCTTATTGAGGTATGAAATTTTACTTGGTTTTAAATTAGAATAGCTTCTGAACTTCTCAACGCGTAATTTTAAGATATTGGGGAAAACTGAACTTATACAATTGTCATTTTATGTGTGGGATTCTTCCTATAATTTGATCACGATGCATTTGTTAATGTCGGCTAAGGTGAAAACTAATATGACGAAAGTTTGCTGAATTCGTTTCTTAGTTTCGGCATTGATACCTCTAACATGGAAAACTAACTAGATCTTTGCTTTCGAGAAAAAATTCAATCACCGAATGTTTCAAATCCAACTTGTGTTTTTACTTGTATTATTCCCGAATGCTACTTTGTGTTTTTCTTTTTCCAATATATGTAAAATTTACTTTATTACCAAGAGTTTTTAGGACTTCAACAATTATTTATCGATTGTTGTGTCAAAGTCGGATACCAACTAGCAGGGAAAACTGTATCAGGTGTCTGTGTTTTTGCACTCCTGATGGAGATATATAGGTGCAATTAGAAGGAGTATAATCCAAAAAGAAAGAATCGGATAAAATGATTGTGATGGGAATACTAAATCACTACAACAAAAAGTGTTATAGATCACACACTAAAGTTCACAGTTCATGAACATGTGTGGTCTTTTTAGGGATAAAACTTAAAGACCATTGATATTGTAGTCTTTGTGACCTTAGACACAGAGACCTTCCTATACATCTCATACATTTTAAGAAGTGTGATCTGACAATTGATCATTTGACCACTTTCAAACATTTTTTTGTGATCAAAAATCTGTCCATTAGGCTTTTTTCATAAATTTTAAAAAACAATTGTGGTGAGTGTGGCTCGAACTGGCCACCTTCTGGTCAATTAGAGGAAAAATGGACAGCCCACATAATTTCTGCACCTGTAAAAAATACACATCTCATTTCTCATTTCTACCTCTCTCGACTAAAGCCTTCTCTCTCCCAAATACACTCTCTCTCGATTGATAGAAATTTATCCACTCGAAAACTCATTAATTTGAAGTAACAATTCTTTTTCTCAATGATAATTGGTTGTCGAAATCATGATTCAGGTACGATCAGAGTATGCAACCAATTTTTTGTTTGGATATGATTCGAGATTGAAGTTGAAATATGAATCTAGGTTTTTTTTGTTTTTTTTTTTTTGTTTTATGATTTTTATCTTGTTTTTCTGGAGGCGCATGCGATCTAAACTAGGGTGAGATTTTAATTGGATGATCGGTGAATGTTTTATCTGGTTTGTGATCTAACTTTGCGTTTTGATTCTGATTTATTAGGTTATTACTTTTACATGATAGGTTAGTTTGTATAGATCGATTTGAACTTCGGAGAAAATTTCTATTGTGAACTGTTGAGTTAGTTTGAAAACTAGTTTAATGGATCTGAGGATCATAAATTTATTGCTTTACTTATTTTTGATGAAGAAAGTCTTAATTTTATGACATTGAGTAAATTAATATATGATAAGTTTAGGTGCACCGAGTTTTCATTGGATAAGTTTTCTTTCGGGAACATAATTGGTTTCACATCCGAACTGCACTCGACTTCTCTCATTGTTGTTGCTCTTGTTGTTGTTAGGGTTTGTAATCATCAATTATAATATATGATTGTGTTAAATTTTATTTCAATTTCAATTGTTGACATACAATTAACCTGTTGTTGTTAGGGTTAAATTCACCCCAACCACATCCACCAACTGGTTTGGTATGTGAACAATCGAAATTGAGACTTAAGTATTTGAAGTAGGTATAAAACTTTTCAATGATTCAGTAGATTCATTTTAGGTAATTTGTTAACAATTCCAAGCAACAAGCTAATGGTTAGAAGTCAAAACCAAGAATTCTTGTTGGATTTTAGTTACTTCGTTAGTTGGTATTCCTAGTAGCTAGTATCTAAGGTTTTCTCTAATATAAATAAGCATTGAAGCAGGTTCATAACTACATAAATCTTTATAAGTTTAGTTCTTAATCCACTTGGTAAATTTGTTGGGAGGAATTGTATGACTTATTTAAGGGAATATTCCTCTCTAACATGTAAGCAATAGAATGTTCGTCTTCGTCCCTACAGAATGTGCATTTCAGTTTCTGTTTCAACGCTTCTTTTTGTCTAGTGAGTTTCCTTGAAATGTAAGTGTATTTTGGATCCTGGAAGATGTTATTTTAAACCATAAAGGTCATTTTAACAGAAAATGTTGTACTTATATTTTCGTATCTTAGCTATATATGTGTTTCTTAATCTGTTTCTTTCCCCTTGTATTTAGCCGTTGCACCTTAGTTGGTCTGAAATATTTTAGTTATTTCATTTTCATGTAAAGCTGATGACGTGGGTAAATAGTACCAAAGTGGAAAGTGTAGTTGGTTTAAGTGTTGCCTTTGGTGTTCCCCTGCCAAGACATGCAGAAAATGCTTTTCGATATCCTGCCGCTTTCGCAAACCCCTCAAATTGCTGCTCATGTGCAATCTCAAATGTAATTCTTTCTCTGATGTTTTAACACCAAGCTTTTGAAATCATGTTGCACATAAGATTAAATGTTAATGCATTAGTTTAAGCTGCGTGATAATTTGTTAACTGTATAAGGGAATCATTTAGGTAGTATCTGAGTGGACTCAATCTTTACAAAGGTTGATTAGAGTTGTGTGATATTACTTATTATTCTTGTCAGACAATTTTCTTTTGATTAGAGTTGCGTGATATTACTTATTATTAGAGCTACTTATAGTGATGTTGTTGTGTATGTTATGCTCCTACGTCATTCATATCCGCTATGTGAGTGGAGGGTTGTATTCTAGGATTGGTGGTATGTTTCTCTGACTTACTCTTGGAAATGTTTGGATTACGCGTGATTGCTTTATCTTTATGCTCCATCTTCGTTCAATTTATTTTACTGGAGTCCTGCTACTCTTTTTCTCTCAGGTAAAAGATGGATAAAGTCGATGATCCTTACGGCCTCACTTTTTCCATTTATGTGCTTTGGGATTTGCTTTGCACTCAATACAATTTCCATGTTCTACTGGATATTTAGCCACTATTCCTACTAGAACTATGGTAGTTATTTTTGTCATCTGGCCCTTCATCTGCTTCCCTCTTGCACTTCTTGGTACTGTTGTGTTGGAAGAAACTGGAGTGGTGCTCCAAACAATCCTTGTCATGTCAAGACCATTCCTCGTCCAATATCTGAGAAGGAATGGTATCTCACACCGTCGGTAGGCTCACTAATGGGGGGTCTTCTTCCCTTTTGTAGCATATTTGTTGAGATGTATTTTGTCTTCACATCCTTATGGGATTACAAGGTACATCTCCTCTTTAATCAGTCCTATGAGGCTTTTCTTGCAAGTTACGTACATACATATAATAGCTATGTTTTATTCTGTATCCTGCTAGCTACATTTTACTGTTCAGATTTTTTTATATCTTTAAATCAGATCTAATATTACCATTTCTATCTCTTGTTCTTGCTTGCAGGTGTATTATGTGTATGGATTTATGTTACTGGTTTTCCTAATTCTTTTTGTCGTTACTATTTATGTTACAAACTTACAATTGTTTGGACATTATTCTTGCTGAATGCTGAAAACTACCACTGCCAATGGACTTCATTCTTCTCTGCTGCATCGACTTCCATCTACATGTACCTCTACTCTATTGACTACTACTCTGTGAAAACTTGGATGTCAGGCTTCTTCCAAACTAGCTTCTATTTGTGGATACATTACGATGTTTTGTCTCGGTTTAGGAATTCTATGCAGTGAGTTCTTGCAGTTTATTACATTTTTCTTCATATATTTCGGTCCATGTTCTGTTGTTTTTTTTTTAAATAAATTATTATTGATCTTTTTTTTGCTTCTGTGGATATTATTTCCCTACTTACTGGGCTCTGTTCCAAAGATTTTTACGCTCAACAACTGTTAACCCAACCAATGCATGATATGAATACTAATGGCATGATTTAACTAAATTTACGAGAGCAGTTGGTTATCTGGAATTTACTTCATTTGTGAGATGGATATACATGAAGTGTGACTAAACTGAATAAAGTATCAAATATTTCTCTAAAAGCTATACTAGGGTGTTAAGTTCTTCATGTAAGGAGCCTACTTTTCCTAATTGACGTGAATCAGTTCAGTGAGCGCAACATAGGCAGTGTTTGTACTTTAGGAAGGCGTGTGCAGTTCTTGTGATTTAATCATTTAAGAACCTCAATACCATAATTTTCTTAAGTTACTTAGAACTTATGTTTTATAATCTCACCTTTTTTTTCCTCTAATTACTTGCAGGTTGCCTGCATCCTGTTAGCTTTAAAAATTCTTTGGTTGCTGAAAGGCTTGGGAAAATGCATAAATACAAAGGAATTTCAGTGTTATAATCTTTGCTGACATGATACATTTGACGAGAAGTAGCAGGTATTCTATTTCTTTATGGTCTCAATTTTGTTTCCTCGATTGTGAAATTCCATTGCATTGTTCTCTCAGTCTTCCAAGGTTATTTTGATTGAAATTTTTTTTTCACAGCGGTTTCCAAGGCCAATACTACAAACTAGTTATTATCTGACTGTAGTTTCCAAATTTTGGTATTTATTACTTTTTTATTCTTTCAAGGACCTGAAAATGCAACATCAAGCTCAAGAACTCCTGTTTGGGGCGGAACCATAGGAAGCAGCTTCCTCGAGTTCAACTGCTACAGATATTTCGCCTTCTAAGACATCACTGACAAGAACCAAAACTATGGTGTTCTAGCTGTTGATGTAGCTGGAGTTGCACACTGCAACAAAAAGTGCAATAGATCACACACTAAACATCACAATTTATTAACACTTGTAGTCTTTTTAGAGCTAAAACTTAAAGATCATTAATATTATAGTGTGTGTCATCTTAAATATAAAGACCTGCCCATACGTCTCATACATTTTGAAAGTGTGATCTTACAATTGGAGCATTTGACAACTTTCAATATTGTTTTGTGATAAAAAATCTGTTTTCTGATAAATTTAAATAAACAACTGTAGTGGGAGTGGTTCGAACGCGCGACCTTCAGGTTCCATCAGGGAAAAAAAAGAAAGCCCACTTAATTTGGGGGTCCAACATCAAAACCTCGAATTCTATCATAACTCTATTTTCATTTTCTCTCGAAAACTCAGTCCGTCTCTCTCCCTCATCTCTCCAGTTTTCTTCCATCAATTCATAGAGAATTCAAGTGAGGATCTCGAGTTTTCGTCGAAATCGTTAATTTCATTTTGATTCCGGTACGATTCAACTGGTTTCCTCTCTAGTTTGGATTATATATGAAGTCTCATTCGACATTGAAGTTGGGATTTGATTTTAGGGTTTCTTTTTTATTTATTTTTGATCTACGATTTCTATATTGTTTTTTTGCAGACGTATGCGACCTAAACCTGGTGTGAAATTTTGTTTTGAAGATCGGTGAAGTTTGATTTGGTATTACACTTTAAACTCTGAATCTATCTCTGTTTTGTGTGATTTAATTTAGGTTTTCTTAGATGTAAAAATCTTACTTGCATGTTCGATTTTGATATAGGTTGGTTAGTTTTTTACTTTTCCTTGGTAGATTGGTTTGTTTATAGAGATCAATTTGATCTTTCGAGAAAAATTCTTGTGATTCGTATGTTCATTTGTGGTTACTTCCGTATCAGTGAGAAATTGAGGTGGAAATCATTTACAACTCACTTTAACTTAGTATTTGGAGTACCTATTAGTGGATGTGTCTTGAGGTACATGAATATTGGATTAGGTGATTAGAAATTGTTTCCTTGTGGTACCTAATGGTGACTTGGCTTCTGGAAATACACTTGTTGATAATGAATTTACAACTTTTGAATTTGTAATACTCTTTGATATGATTTACACAATATACACGACACTATAGAATTATAATTTACACAAAATTCATGGATGTATGGATCCCATTGTGAGGACACAGGGCAAAAGGTAAAATTAAGAAATAAGAACATTTTCCTTTAATGAGAACGACGTTATCAGTACCAGGAAGGCTCCTTGTGAGGTGTAGTATTCTTGACATTTTGTATTTTGGTGATCAATTTGATATGAATACAACACTGGTTTTGGAGACGGTTATTTTTGTTTGGTCAATGTTGAGCATGCATGTCTATTTAGTTGTATACTTTCTTGTTCGGCATACATCTGGAAACTCGCATCTGTTATAGAAATCCAAATTTATGCCCATGATTTTGAACCTACTAAAGGATGATTCTGATATTTTTCTTTTTCATTGCAATATGGAGATGGAGTTCGCAACAATGGAGATGGAGATGTTATAATCCTTAGCTATAGCCTGCAAATTTATAACTACTGAGAATAGGAAATCAATTTTTAGCTAGTGAATTGAAGTAGGCATGTTATAATCCTTAGCTACAGCCTTCAAATTGATTCACTCGATTAATGTATGATTTTTAGGTAACTGGTGTTGGGATAATCACTGAATGGGGATTGCAAATGGACAGTATATGAGAGAACAATGGTGAAGAGACTCCTTTGCAGTTTTGTTTCCTAAGGGGTGTTTCATTCTTGTTCATAAGTAAATGTAAAGCATGAACTGCATTAGGTTACATGATTTAAAATCTTTGGATGACCTATTAGAGGTACGTCTGAGTGGTGTTGCTACTTTTGTTGGTATAGTTGGGCTCGTGGTTGCTCTTTTTGCGTTGCTTGTTCTTTTGATCAATTAATTCAGAGCTCTTATCAGTTGAATTCTGTTCTCTATGTCGTTCTGTCAGGATGTCTCACTTGTGTTTATGAACTCTTGTAGATATTTCACTGGACATCCATACATCAAAGGGAAAACAACAGTCGGTGGAGTTATTAAAATCATCTCTATGGCGGTGTGTGCACCTTTTTTTCTTCTGTGTTTTAGTTTATGAGGTTTCTTAATCAGATAGCTAAAAATCTCCACCTGATTTTAGGTCAGCATTGTGGTCGTTGCAGTCCGTGAAGGGCTACCTCTTGCCTTTACCTTGACGTAAGTCTTTGGTGATCTCGTTGACATGGCCTATAAAGTAAAGATAGTGTCTTGCTACTGCTGCATGAGATCTTGTTATTGTTGTTTCTAGAAAGAATGAAACCCTTGTTACTAAATAATATTAGCCACTGATTTGGCTAATTCTGACCTTGCTTTCTTACTCTGGTACATCCTTGCTTACTCAATGCTAAGATGATGGTTGACAAGACTACATTTAATTGTTATACAAATTGGTTTTTATTAGTTATCATAATTTGGGCTGACTTATCTCTCAAGCGGTTCACTAACCATAGAGGTACAGGTTTGTAGACTTTCTTCCTGTGAAACTATGGGCGCTGCAACGACTATTTGCAGTGATTAGACTGGCACATTGACCCTGAATCAAAGCGACATATTTGACTAATGATAGATTTAGTTTATTTTCTTTGTTTAGGTTAGTTTGTTGGGTCGTAAATGAATATTCCTTCATCTACGGATGACCGTGACCGAGACTTATACCGAGTAAAGAAGACCGATTCTCCGACAACAAACTCTACACTGTTCCGCACGCCCATTCTCTGATTAAAGATGGTGGTGCACTTATTACCAGTGGAAGTATGTTTACCTCTGAGGTAAGTCTACTTGGTTTATGAAAATGAAAGGTAGTAGGAACAGTCAAAATTCTAAAAATTGTTTTTATTGTTGTGTAAAGTTCATTTGGAAAAAAAAACTTATATACATGGTGTTAGTACTTGCACTGCATAGAGTACTCTTAATTATAAATAAAAATCAAGAAGCGTATGTATCCTCTCTTTGTTAGTAATCTAATGTAGTATTTGTTCAAGAGCACTTATCTTGATGCTCTTACTGCTAGTAGTCACTAATCTAGCAGAACTGTCGAGTACTTAATGAATAATAGTGAAGATTTCTTATGAACTTTTGTCTTGTTACTTTTTGTGAGGGTGGTGAAATTGAGATTTCGGGGTCTCCTACGTACAGAGAAGGCGATTGTTTCATGGAGTGTCAATGTACTTCGCAGTGGGTACATTCCGATGCTTATCCTCTTGTCATGTCATCTGTCCTTTATTTTTTTTCAGCTTTAGATGAAGTTTGACGAGCTAAAGTCGCAATGCAAACTTCTCCGTGTTTTTCCTTTTAGCTCGGAGAAGAAACGAGGAGGCCTTGCTCTACAACTGGTAATTCTGTCTTGTTACATATCATTCTCATCTAGGAGTTAAGATCTATTCATGTTTGGATATGAATGATTGATCTCTTTGGAAATGTTCATAACTATTTGTCAGAGTTGTCCTTAATTTTAACATTTAAAATCGCAATGGTAATTACTTGCAGGAATTTTGATTCTTATTTTTTTCTTATTTTTAGGGAGATGGAGTTCGCAACAATGGGAAGTGAGTGTTCAGGTTTGACACTCATTAATTTTTGTTCTTAAGATGTTGATTAGTCCTCATTGCACTATGTTAAAGACTTTCTACTGGAAAGTATCAAATAGACTCAATATTTTTGTTATAATCAAGCTGCACTATGTCAGATGAACCAATTCTATTTAACTATTTAAGTCAGTGGCAATAGTTACTTTGTTCTTTCGCTAGTTGCATAAAGACCTTATTTCTTGTTGGTGTGCTGTAGTATAGTTTCTCATATAACTTTGCTGCATCTTTTAGGTAGGGCCGTTGTCTTATAAAAAGATATACTTTGAAGAGTCCTTTGCTGTTACGATTTGCACGTACCAGCTGGAAGCTTTTGAAGGGTGATAGCAACGAGCAAGATGTGGAGCAGATAGCAACGAACCCATGTGTAGTAAGTTTTTCCCTGTAACCTCTTTCTACTTAATATGTTAATCCCTCCCCTCTGTTCTGCACAACAAACCTTTCATGTTATCAGCTTTTTGGTAGAAGTATGCCTTATAATTTTGCAATTATTAAGATGTCTTTGCAAAGCATGTTAATAATATCTAATCGTCTGTGTCTAGTTGAATAATTTGTTTCTTGTCTATGCGAAAACCTGTTTTCGTATTTGAATCGACACTTTTCAAGTGTTAGAGAATTCAGTCTTAGTTTATAATGACAAGTTTCAGTTGATGCAGGGAGTGCTAAAATTGTAAATTTAGCATAATCATGATTGAATTTTTTTGTGTTACAACGGTTTCCATGTTTTTGGATCACATCATCTTATGGACAGTTTATGCTTTCAGGGACCTCAAAATTGCAACATTCAAACTCATGAACTCCTGTCTGGTATGGATCAAGTGCAACAGCTTACTCGACTTCAACTGCTGCAGATTTCTCTCCTTCGAAGACATCACTGAACCAAAACTACAATCTACTTGTTGATTTAGCTGGATTTCAAGTTGCATGGCCTAAAAAGATTGTGCTAAAAGGAAGAAAAGGGAAAAAAATTCATGAAGGGCTAAAGGTACATTATAGTAGAACTATTATTCCTATAATGAGTTGTAAATCAGTATGTTTGGTCTTTAAATTGATAGACTCAGCAGACTCAGTACAAGTTGTTATGTAGTAAGACTGCAAAAATGTGTAATTTTTTTGTTAGTTTGTGGTTTAGAAATAATTCAGACATTGAATGAATTTGATTCAGACATGGAATGAATTTAATTCAAACATTGTTTCCTTTTTATATCAATTTTTGGATTTGAGTTACAGGTGCAGAAATAGTATGGGATCACACTTTGGGTTACTATTTGCTTAGGGTAAATTTGGGTTGAAAACTTAGAGGAAAGATCACAACTTTTAAAACCTTGTCTTTTAAAAACCTATCTTTAGATCTCAACTTTTCAAAACTTTGAGTTCTTTGCATAGGGTAGGATAACACTTTTCATTGCAAAAGAATTGTGATCTATAGACCACCCTTTCGATTATACTGGCAAAGATCACAGACAGCCAGTACTTAGATCACACTTTTTAAGAATGATCAATGTATGTTTTTGTTGTAGTGGCACTCGAGGTTGGTGTCTCGTAGTTGTTGTAGCATATTTCTCCAAGATGTAATAATGTTCACAATTGGTACTCCTGGTTTGAGTGAACTTTACCCATCTTATTATGATGTATAGGATCTGAGTCTTGGTACTTCTGGTTTGGGTAAACTTCGCAGACCTTTGTATTTTCTGTTAGTTTGTGGTTCAGATATTGAATGAATTTGATTCATACATGGAACGAATTTAACTCAGACATTGTTTCCTTTTTATATCAATTTTTGGATTTGAGTTACTGGTGCAGAAATGGTATGGGTGTACTATTTGTAAAGGGTAAATTTGCCTTGAAATCTTAGAGGAAAGATCACAACTTTTAAACCTTGTCTTTTAAAACCTTGTCTTTAGATCTCTACTTTTCAAAACTTTATGTTCTTTGCATAGGGTAAGATCACACTTTTCATTGCAGGAGAGTTGTTATCGATGGATCACCCTTTAGATTATACTGGCAAAGATCACAGACAGCCAGTACTTAGATCACACTTTTTAAGAATGATCCATGTATGTTTTTGTTGTAGTGAATCTTTCCAAGTACCTTCCCTGGATCTATAATTATCCATTTACTTGATCACAGCAAACAAATCACAAAATTAGAAAGTGTCTCTGAGCTTGTATCTTTTTTAGTAGCTAGCTAGTAGCTAGATTCTACTGTATATGTCCCTTCTTATTGGGGTGCTTCAAAAACACCGATCTTAAAAATAGATCAGTTAATATAATCAACTCTTTTCTTTTATGAAGGTCAGCCTCGTAATATTTGTCCGGATTGTCTGGTGATTGCCCATGATACTTCTATATGCTCTACTCGTAGGAATAACCGCAGGAAGCCGAGGGTGAATTAAGGAATTTAGGACAAGCTTTGCACCTCGCTCTGAGTGGCGCCAACCCGAGAGATGAAATTCAATCAGATGGTCAAGATCACCACAAACGAGGTGATATGCTTCGCCCAATGCGTGCAGGGGCCACTCCTTTAAATGTTGAGAGACACCATAGTGGGGTTGGGAGTTCGGTTCATCTCAATGAGCGTAATAGAAACGGTATAATCGATATGGAGAAGTCTCGAAGCCACTTCCATGGATGACACCACTGAATCTCAACCGACTGATCCTTGGACTCAAGCTCTCCAGGCCGCCAATGCCAACGCCGTCTCCACTACTCGGCAATAGGTGATATCTCTTTCCCTAGTTATTTACTGTTTTCACTCACCCACTGCATTTCGTATTTCTCTTCCAATGAAGATTTTTTCATGGAATTGCCAAGGTTGTGGTAAACCTGATACTAGGGACTATTTAATTCATTGCCTTAAGAAACATAACCCGGACATTGTTTTCTTATCGGAAACCAAAACCCTTACTAATAAGATGCATACTTATCTTCGCCACACTAATTATCCTAATTATTGATGCACTTCCTCTGTGGGACTCTCTGGGGGGATTGCTCTTGCTTGGAAAGATGGGTTTTATTTTGAAATTATGCATACAACAAGACATATGGCGAATGTTATTGTTAAATCTGGACCTAATAATCAGGAGTGGTTACTTACATGTATGTATGCCACTAATGAGCCCGGAGAGAAACATTTTCAGTGGCAATACTTGTTAAAAATGAGTCAGCATGTAGACATTCCTTGGGTGCTGATAGGTGATTTAAATTTTACATTTGCTGATTCTGAAACAACAAGACGGCATGTAGATCCTCATCATTTATTTGTTAGAGATTTCATTCACCAAATGGGATTAATATATTTGGTGCCTCTGGTAATCCATTTACTTGGTCAAACCACCGTCAAGGGGATGCACACACTCAAGTACGCCTAGATAGAGCACTTTCTGATGCACGATGGTTAAATTTGTTTAGTTCTGCCAAGGTGATAAATCTGGTTGCTCATGCCTCGGATAATTCTCCTGTTTTACTTGTCACGAATGTTGCTGAGCTTATGATTCATCCTAGTTATAAGTTTTATAAATGCTGGTTAGCTCACCTAGCGTGCAAGGATGTTATTCACTCTGCTTGGCAGCAAGAATGCGTTGGTTCTCCTCCATAACAATTGGTCCAGAAACTCAAGAATACAAAAAGGCATCTTCTCCATTAGAAGAAACATGAATTTGGAAATATAGAAACCAATATTCAGCGGGTTCAACATCATATTCAAAAGTGTGAAAATCGAAACACATTAGTAAGTCGTTCGACACTTTCCTTGCTTCATCAACAACTTCAGCATTGGCTTCAAGTAGAGCGAGAATTTTGGTTACAGAAGTCTGGGCAATATCATATTCAACATGCAGATAGCAATAAGATTTATTTTCACTCTTATGCTAATTTCAGAAAACGACGTAATCATATTGATGCCCTACATGACACTTTGGGCATGTGGCATAATGATAGAGATAATATTGCTTGTGTGTTACGCTCTCACTTCAGCTCTGTTACTCGCACCAATCATCCCCCACACCAACAACAAGTACTCAATCTCATTACCCTCAGACATGATTCTGAGATGAGGAAAATACCAAGTCATTAGAATTTCCATCGACGGATGAGGTGAAACAAGTAGTTTTTTCATGATGAAACCATGGACGTAACCGGGAAGCGAGGGTTTCAAGCATGGGTTTTATCAACAACTATGGCCAACTGTGGGTGATAGTATTGTTTCTATGGTGCAACATTTTTTTCAAGTCAAAGCACATGCTACAGGAGATGAACTACACATATCAAGTTTTAATTCCCAAGATTGATACGCCAACTCAACCTGCAGATTTTCGCCCAATCAGTTTATGCAACATTTCTTATAAAATTATATCCAAGCTCTTGTAAAATAGACTCAAGCCTTTATTCGACAAGATTATATCGCCTAATCAAGCTGCGTATGTTCCAGGCAGGCACATTCAAGATAATCTCATCATTTCCCATGAGCTAGTACACTCAATGAAGAAAACTAAAGACAAGAAAGGTTGGGTTGGGATCAAACTTGATATGTCCAAAGCATTTGATCGAATTGAATGGAATTTCTGAAAAGTCAGATTACATCAACTTGGTTTTCATGTCGATTGGATTCAACTCATTGATCAAAGGTATCGAGACGGCTACCATCTCAATTCTATTAAATGGAACTCCAAGAGAGGCTTTCACACCAACTAGAGGTCTTCGGCAATGAGATCCACTATCGCCATATTTATTCATTTTGTGTATGGAAGCTTTTTCTCGTATTTTGAACAATGCAGAACACCAAGGGCGCATTCATGGTATTAAAGCAGCGAGATCATGTCCTAGTATCACCCATCTTTGTTTTGCGGATGACATTCTTCTATTTCTCAAAGGAAATCCATCAGATCTCAGGTACCTTCAATCATTATTGGATCAATTTAGCAAAGCTTCTAGGCAAGTAGTAAATTTACAGAAATCTACAGTGTTCTTTAACAAACATCTTCCTCGCCCAGTGTGCTATCAATATGCTCAGATCCTTCAGATGAAAACCAAAGGTTTGGGGGAGAAATATTTGGGCCTACCTCTCCTTATCTCTCGCTCCAAGGTACATGACCGTTCTTATTTGATTAAAAAAATGCAAGCTAAGTTGCAAATCTGGCAAGGATAAATGCTCTCTACAGCAGCGCGAAGTACGCAACTTCAAAGTGTACTAGGTACTATGCCTCTCTACCCCATGCATTGTTTAAAGCTTCCTCAACATACCATTGATGCATTGGATAAAGTTCAACGTAATTATTGGTGGAGTCATAATTATGCGCGCCAAAAGCATTACAAAAGTTGGACAAAATTATGTCTGCCGAAGCGCAATGGAGGTATGGGATTCAAAAATTTAGCCGTTTATAATACTCGCACTCCTAACTAAAACGGCATGATGGCAATGCTACACAATCAGGATTCTCTTTGCGCTAAAATCTTACGGGGTAAATATTGTCCTTATGAAGACATGCTCAACTGTTCTCTCAAGCCCTATACTTCGTGGGTGTGGCAAAGCATCTATCATGGGTTGCAGCAGGTTAAACGACTCTCAATCAGGCAAGTGGGAGATGGCAAAGACATAAATATTTGGAGACATCGGTGGATCCCCAACTCGCTGGAGCTCTTTGCACCCAAATGAGCCGAATCTTAGTGACTACCAATCTGTTGTGGATCTCATTGATGAGGAAAATCACTCATGGAAAGTAGATCTTCTTCAACAACTGTTTACACAAGAACAACTGCATCAAATACTTACTATTCCTATGAATCTGACAAGAAAGGACAAGCTTGTATGGTCGCTAACATCCACGGGGCAATTCACTACAAAGTCTGCTTATAACTCGTTGGCTATAACTCGCCAGACAAGTCACACTCAGCAAGCAGCGATTTTACCTACAATGTGGCTGAAGTTATGGAAATTAAAGATTCCGTATAAACTTATACATTTTCTATGAAAGATTCTCCACAATATTCTCCCGGTTCGAACAAATATTTTCAACCTCAGGTCTCATCAAGATCAAGTTTGTACAATGTGTCACCAAGCTCCGAGAGACATCAACTCACCTACTCTCGCAATGCTCGTTGCTTGCTCTATATGGAATGCATGTGCTCTTGATCGGGTAATAAGGCTACTAGCTTCAATAGTCTTCAAGATCGGATTATCACACAGGTAGACAAAACAAGCCGTGTCACATTCCAAAGATCATGAAACAATACATTATGTTGCATACATAATGTGGGTTATCCGAAGCATAGATGTGAACATATTTTTCAAAGATCACAATCCAAACCCACAACAATTCATTAGGCATATTAGGCATTATTGTTGTTGGCGAGATCTTATGTTCAAAGACTATCTCCACTAATTACGTTTTGGGACCCCAGAACCAATGTTATTCCTCATTGGCAGCCACCGCCACAGGGTTACTTTAAATTTAATATTGATTCTTCGATGTTGCCTAATAATACTCTAGCTGGAATTGCAATTCTAATACGAGATCATGCAGGAAGATTTGTGGCCTCCATGGGACTCCTTCAACATGCCAGAAATATAAAGCAAGCTGAAGCGTGGGGCTTCTTACATGCTATGCAGTGGGAGAATCAACTTCGTTATAAGAAGTTAATCTTTGAGAACGACAACTTGCACGTAGTGAAGCTCTTACAACAACCACAACTACCTCCTCATTGGCAAGATGAATGTATAATTAGTACTAGGTGTTTAAGTTTAATGGGAAAAAACTCTCAATGGTCGTTTGTATATGTTAATAGAGTTTGTAATGTAGTGGCAGACAAAATGGCTAAACATGTAAGAATTAATAATCTAGCCAGAGCGAGATGGTCAGTATGTCCCTCGGAGTTCAGAGAAACTCTAGAGGCTGAATGTATCAATATTTTATCATAATAAAAAATTCAGTTTTGTCAAAAAATAAAAATAAAAAATCAACTCTTTGGTGAAGGTCCTGAAGTTGCTATGTACTGGATAAGTTTATATTATATGCCAAGCTCTAACCCCATGAATGCAACTTTTTTAACATACAATCACCGATCACCAATCACATTAAAGTTACCTTTACGTATCTTTTATGACGATTTCAGCTTCAATTGGTCCACAACATTTTAGGCCAACTGCTCTATGTATAATGGGACCAGTTTTAAATTCATGATTCGACCATGGAAGGAGAACCTCGAAATTTCTCCCCTTAATTTCTTTCAGGAGTATTGCTTTAGATAGACCATGAATGTTATGGATTACTGAACTCTAAAAACAAAGGTGTAGATCCTCTCGTGATTTCCCATGGTGGGCATGCACTTGAATGCTCTAGGATCAAATAATGGAGCAATGCGTACAAATATTCGGGTTTGAATATATGTTTTCTGTCCATGGATGATGCAATCTCATGACTCATGAGTCTTCTTTGTTAATTAATTTATTAAATGCATGCTCTATCTTCATATTCTATGAGTGGGACGTTCTAATGTGTCAACTATAAATCTTAATTAAAAGTGGCCACCATAATTAAACCTAATCCAAGCTTCGTACAGTGTCATTGACACCTCAGTTATTGCCTTGCGACAAAGATGTACCCATAGCCAGCCAAGAAAAAATACATGCATTGGTGGCATTTTTTTATCCATGATTGTGGACCTTCACCATCAGCTAATGAACTCATCTTGTAATTCTCTTTCGAGGAAAATACTTAGTTAAACGATCAGTTTTTTTTTTTTTGCAAATTGTTGATTTTTAACCCATCGACAAGTGTAGTGGGGAGCTGTTTCCTCATGCATTTCCTTACAGGTCCTAATTATATCCGAGACCATTCAAATGATACAAGAATCACACATTTGAGTCATGTAGAATCCAGTTCCACGCAAGAAAATCGCAAATAAGTTGAATCCAATATAATGTTCTTTCGACGACAAAAATCTATATTTGAATAGTATTGTGCAAAAAATCAAATTGACCATATAATGTGAATTGATTTCTTCATACTTTTCCTTTCATATGTCCCCATCGTGTTTTTTTTTTTTTTGATCGATAAATTAAAACTTTTATAAAAAGGAAGGAAAAGTACATGAAATATGGACTAAACCAACACGACCGAAAAAAAAAATACCGATCAAAAAAAGGTGTGCAACAAGCCACCGCCACCCCATATGTCCCCATCGTGTTGATAGGCCATGAGCAAGGAAATGTTCTTATTTCTACTAAAGCTGAAATTGTCACACTGTTGAGTCATCCGAATTTGTGGAAAGATTAATGTATGTATTTTGCAACAACAATGACGCCTTCTTCGAAATTCGCTGTCAAACTATAAACAGATACTTGGAGACCAGTATAGGGAGACCAGTGATGTATATAGGGAGACCAGTGATGTCGACATCCAACACATCCACAGATAATGTTAAGTTCTACTTCATAAAATTTGCGCAAATAAATTAATATTTCAAATGCTTCTGCGGGGAACACAAGAAATGTCTTTGTTGTCCACGGCCCGGAGCAGAGACTAGACATCCGCACTTACCAACTGATTTCTAAAACCTATCTATGTATCTGGTATTCACCAACTGATTTATAAAGCCTATCTATGTATCTGGCATTCACGTAACAAGATTTACAATTTTGGATGAAATACAGATCTAGGCCTCTTTTTTTTGAGGGTTACAATTCTAGGCCTCTCTTTTTTTTGCATAACAAAACTAGGCTTGTTTTGACCAAAATGGCTAACGGTGGTTATCCACCTTTTTGCCACCGTTAGTGTAGGGCAAAAAGACTTTTGAGCCCTTTGAACCTTTCCACCCATCGAGTTGCAGTCTAACTCGCCGATTTGGAACATTAACTCTGAGTGAGTTGGCATACAAGATGTACTTGTACATCATCAATCTATGCCATGTCATCAATCTGTCCATGTCATCAATCAGTCCACGTGTCAGTGTAATATAGTGGGCCCCTTCTTCAGATTTTCTCACTTTTTTTCATTCAGATCAAAGAAAAAAAATGGTTCATTTATCTTCAAATCTTGGCTTGATCCCAGTATACCCAAACTAATTGGGGTATACCCAATGAGACAAAATATGGTCATTTTGAAGTAAAAGAGGTCACCCCTTAACCAAATATTTTCAAAATGGCAAAATTGCCCTCGTTTAATTAACACTAAAATTTAGATTAGATTAATTAATTAAGTTTAAATTGATTGAATAGATTAAAACTTATGAGTTTTAAGTTATGAAATTTTGTTTTTGATTGAACTTTTGTGGGATGAATTTTGATGATTTTTTTTTTTTTTTTTTTAGAATATCTCTTGCAACGAAAATGAAGCACACAACCGAAATACTTCTAAAAAGGGGATTGCAAATCTGTTATATGAAATAATACTCAAAATCAAAGAATAAATCAACACTTTCAGTTCTGAAAGTATGAAAAGTCGGCAAGGTCGACTAATGAAGATCATACCGGCCAAAAGTGTCCTGCAAGATCTTCATTGTCGACCTTGCCGACTTTTGTTTTTTGACATACAGGAGATGACATAAAAAATTTATTGGCTGGCAAGGTATTCAAAAAATACCCTTCCATTTGTATTTATAACAAGTAAGGTATTCAAAATACCCCATTGATAAAAATTTACTGATCGCCGCCATGATCTGTTATGAAAAGCTCATGAAGATATGCATGTTACGACTTTACGACCAAAAACACAAATCATAATTTTCGATTTCTAACCTAATATAACAATCAAATCACACAACACAATGATGGGTTTGAGTTTAAAACATCATTTATAGTCTTCTTTTACTGGGTAGAGTCAACAATTTTTTTGGAAAATCAAAGTTGAAGATTTTTATATGGCTTTGGTCGATGGAAGATGAAGAGAAGATTAAGAGTTGGTTAGTTTTTTAATTTTAAGGTTAATGAAATTAAGAAATGGGTTTATTTTTAAGATTTAATTAGTCCAAGGGTATTAAAGTAAAATCACACTTTTTAATAATGACACACCATGTCCCCTTGAAATTGGGTATACCCCAATTAATCTGGGTATACCCCAATCTCGCCAGGCTTCAAATTCCGAAGTGAGGGGCAAAGAAAGAATGAGTTTAAGAAAAATCTTAAAATGTAATCAAAAGAAAATTGGATTCAACATTGTCTAAGAATTTCATAGTTTGATCTTCAATATAAAATAGAGTCATCCAAAGGCATATCTTAAACATAAACAAACCCACAAAATAAATTAAACTAAACATTGTCTTTCATTTTCAGATCTTAAATCCATAAACAAACCCACAAAATAAAGGAAGGAAAGAAAATGTTTCAAAGCTTCATGTACTTCTTTGGCTTCTTCTTCTTTCCTATTGGATCTGACACTGTAAATGTGACATTGTTGGAGATAGAACCAACCTCGGATGAAATTACGGTTCAAACAAGACTCTTCCGATAGATTCTGGTTGAGCCTTCCCTTTGCACCTTGCTTAGCAGAATCTTGCAAAGACCTTGCTGTGAAGATTCTCCAACACGGCTCTTGGAATTGGTCTGCTTTCCACCTCTAACACTTGTACTTTCACCTGCACATGAACCATGAACATTTGTACATTTATGCTGATGGTGCACTAATATTGTTTTCCGCCAAGAAGTACGGGAAGAACCAGTGGGACTCGCATCATTAGTAACCTTCTTTGAAATAGAGGTAGATGGTGCAACAGAGTTAGATGGTACAGCGGCAGTAGCACTTGTCATTCCCCCTGCTCACAGTAACTCTAATGTTCCTATCCATTTTACCCTGACATACATATAAACAAAATTCAATATAAGCATGTTGAAATCCCCACATTTCAAAAAACTCACTACTACACCATTATCTGCATTAATACAAGCATCCGACACTAAAGTCCATCTAATTCAATCAATTTCTTCTTCAAGTTTTTCAAACTCGAAAATAGTTTCCTTTTTTTTTTTTTGTTAAGTTTAGCATATCTAGGCAACATAATTTATTTTTACTTCACATTTTTATAGATACAACATTTAAAAGCTATTGAACATAATTGAATTTAATTTAATTTCATCAACGACAGCAGTAGGGATCCAAAGAAGAACATTACATTAGCAGTAAATAAGTTTCGGGAATCCGGGTGGAAAAGACGGTAATCCGACTATGACCCATGCCCTAAAAATGCAAAACACGAGTAAAGTAAAACACTGAGTCACTAATTGCTGAGTCAGTGTCGGTTCAATCCAATCAAAGAACTTGAGCTACCTAATACAAGAATTAAATCATCATCTTCTCCTCTCATTGTTTATCAATTTCACAAACCAAGAATTAAAATCACAAACTCATTTCTCTGGATAAAAAATAAGCACACCCATTTCATGATCTAATTAAAATAGAGATCAAACATTCATACTTAAAACAAAAGTGGCTGAATCAATGACGAACAACTTAGGTTTTGAAACTGTTGTCCAACTCTTACCGTCATTAGTTAAATCTAAACAAAAACTAGCATCAGTCAGTTAATTCAATACAAAATAAAATAAAGAAAGACCCAAATTACAAAATCAATTCATGTTACAAACTGTTTTACAACACAGACAAACCCAAGTTTCAACACACTAGAAACAACATCAAATCCACTAAATTTATTAGTTTAAGAGAGAAACTCTTGTCATTGGACTCGTTTTCTGGTCTTCAATCAACAAGTTTTTTAGCTTCTTAGAGCAACTGCAGTGGTGCGACCATAACCAAAGAGCAAAAAAAAAACTAAAATTTGGGTTTAGTCCGTGTTGTAACGCAGTGGAGGGAGACTAAAATTTGATCAGGCGCAACTTTGAGTTACGCCCCAATCAGGCGCAATTCCAAATCTCGTCCCATTTCTTTTTCTTCTTTTTTTTTTTTAATTATTGTTGGGGCGCAACTCAAAGTTGCGCCCAATTTTTTTTTTTTTTTTTTTATTATTGTTATTTTTTTTTTTTAATTGTTGGGGCGCAACTTTGAGTTACGCCCCAATCAGGCGTGATCCAATGATTGCGTCCCTTTTTTTTATTATTTTTTTTTAATTCGGGCGTAACTTTGAGTTACGCCCCATCAGGCGCAACTTTAATTTACGCCCGACTAAAGACCAGACTAAAGACTAAATATGGTCCGGGTTTTGGTTATAGTCCGGTCTTTGGTCTTTAGTCCGTCTCCACGTCTCCACCAAGCGTCTGTTTTTATCAAAAATTTGGTTATACTCAC